>MU628435.1:0-65674 GCA_025688805.1 Aspergillus egyptiacus
AAGAATAACCAGGAGATAATAGGAATATCACCAATCATAGAGAACTTGTTGTGCTCAACTGCGACCTCGACGCTTCAGCTGAGCCGGAGCTTCAGCTCGCTGCTCTGCAGGAATGTGGAAGCAGGTGGAGTGGAGTAGCTAGCCAGTTGGTGAGGGCTGTCCTTTATGTAGCAGTGCTCGACAGACACTTTTGAGTTTTACCGCTATTTAGCAGAGACATTTGCACATCCGGCAGTACAAAGCTAGTAATAGTAATGGTACATGCCTACTCTGGCTGCTGGTTTGATCTGTGACATTGCTCTGTGATGATGTGGATGTAAAACCTAGAATTAGGCACTAATAGTATATGTCTTGCTGATATATTCCCATTCTGAGCTCCACCCCATGCCTCTGTACTGACTGCACTTGTAATTGGATTTGGCATGATAGATTGACCGTTCTTATATGAGAGGGATGTTTAATGCCCCTCCAGACATGATACTCTGACGCATCATCCATGTGAGTGCTTCTCCATCTCCAATGCCTCACTGGTGCAGGGATGCAAGGAATGAATCATGGGGCAATGCAAGACCCGTTCAATAGTGAAGTCACCACAGCTCATCTTAAGATCTGGATGCTCCACGCGGACAGGTCCAGCTGAGATGTGTAAAACTATACAAGACTTCCACTGCTGGGAACAGATTGTATGGCTTACAATGCCCTCGGTGAACGATCCAGTCCTAGCATGTAGATCAAGAATAAAGCGGAAGTAGTAGCCATCATGGAATCCAGAGATTAGGACAGTTGCACCGACGGTCAAAACATTGCAGTGTAATTCCCCCGCGGGCTCTCTTGACTACTATCTCTATTCATCTGCAATATGAACAATGACCCAGTCATAACCTTTCAGCGTTTCAATAGCCCCGTTGGTAAGATTCCTGTTCCAATATGTCCTATTAACCACTGTGCAGGAGAGGGCGCAAGCATGGAACGTACAATCCAAAATATTGAGGTGGGATAGCTCTGGACATGAGAAGATCCTCTGCACCAGTGTCCTTCTTAAGAATGCTAAGTTACAAGATTAGCCAGACTCTTCGCAAAACCTCTTGGCTGTTGTTTTCTTTTTTCTGGGGGAGGGGGTTGCCTACTCCTCGATCTCCTCCTTCCCGGCGAGGTACTTCTCGACATCATTAAAGAAAACAACAACTTGCTTAACAAATCATGACCAAGTCAGCTAGGACATAGTCATAATATACCCGCTTCATATCACATACCTTGCGGTCCGACATTTTGCTAGTATATGCTGGGATAAAAGGAAGAGAAAACAGATGTTTACTTGGGGGTATGGACATGGAAGATGACCCGACCATTCTTATAGCACGGTGTGCTGGAATCTCACCCCTCTGCGATCCATCATTGGTGAAAATCCATAGGACGAGATCTATCCCGCATGTTGACAGCAGGCCAACTGGACCAGGTGTGGAGACCTCAACCCGATTGCTGAGCTGGCAACCCGCAGATCTGCTCGAATATGTAGTGGGGGGGAGGGACCTACGGAGTACGTGTCACCATTAAGATCATGAGAAGCCAGCCCTGCCACAACTGGTTCAGCTGAGATCGGTTCTGCAGATGTGGGGAAGATCTTTTCCGTGAGGAATGCTGGACTGTAACAGGGAGGTTTCATGCAGTTGGTGCATGGTGATTCTTCCACTTGTCTCGGGTAACATACCGCAGATAATGAGGTTCCCATCACTGTTGACCCACTCACCCAGTCGGACTGGACTCGTGAATCGCGCTACCGACCACCCGGCAGGCTGGAGAATTCCTCGCCTGTCTGAAGGAAAAGCGGTGTGATGAGTGGCTACGAAGGCTTGGAGGCTTGGAGGCATGGAAAAAGACCCCATCATGTTCATACTCTTAATCCGCTAGGGTAGGCTGCTTTATGCAAATAGATACTTTGCCCTCCTCAGCCTGTCCTCACCCGGGTCCAAAGCTCTAAGGGTACAATACATACTGATCACACTTGTTCGCCAAACTATACCAGAGCAACCACAGTATCTACTGTGCTGCTAAGCTTGCCTAGGTCTCCTGTGGGATTTGCCATTCAAGCCCGTCTGGAGTCGGTTGATCTATTCTTATTTGCGAGTTGACCTTTGAATTCGACACACATACATCTAATGTGTCTGCGGCATGGGCATGTTGACGAGATGCAGTGACTGACAGGTCCTGCAGGGTATCTAGTCTGTCTTGGAGAAGTCCGTGCATTTTAGCTGAGCTGGATGCCAGCCAAATCTATTGCCAAGGAGGGTTAAATTAAAGTTATTTAGATTATATAAAGCATCTATCTGTAATATTCTTGCACTAGTAAACTACCTCCGGCCAGCTTCTGTCGGTGCAAATAGACTCGTCGTACCTGGTAGTACAGCTGAATTCAACATCTCTCCAGGCTCTCCTCACGGGCAAGGAATCATGGCGATTCTGATATATACAGCCTGATGAGTAGCATATGGAAGACAGGAGGTTTTGTCTGAAAAATGACATGATGGACAGGCAGAGTAAAAGCTAGATGCATGAAATAACTCCGCTGCAGGCCCGTTGGAGTCTGACATCAGGTGTGCTGCACCGGGGTGCCCCGCCATGAAACCAGCCATGAAGCTCTAAGAATCGGAAAGCATGAGCCATAATATCCGGAGAGGATACCTAACTCGGGCTTACAGGTCCTCATACTGTCTAATATTGTAGCCTTCAGCGTTTAAATCCAATCAGCTGCAGGCCTGCTGCACAATTCAGATTAACAACACCTAGCTGTCAAATGATTCATCGCCTGTACTGTGAACCATTCGATCTCCAGTAACATATATAATTATGATACTAATAATGTAACTGTACCAAAAGTCCTGAACTCAGGCCGTGTAGAACCGCGGATCACCTATTTATGGAGGTCAAAGTATATTCAACAACACTAGCCACTCCAGTTGAATGTTTTCTAACACGCCTGTTAAAGGTCTGGAGTTTAATGCTTAATGATATAACCTAATACCTTCCCTAATCAGTAGTTTCAGTTTTGACTTATTCCTGATAGCAAAAGTCGAAGGAGAGAAAGCGCTGAAGGAAACATATAGTGTTCAGTAAACAGGTTGACATGAGGATATCAGTGCCAGTCTTCTTGCATAATGCCTGACGAACTAGTTATCGATGCCTCCTTGATCAAGACAATGAGACAGCCGAGTCTGCAGGATATGATTCAGCTGGGAAGATGGGATCCATTAAAAAGTGGAACCACCCCTCACGCTTGAGATCTTGCAGCTCCGGTCCGCCAGGTTCAGCTGAGCTCTGCACACGTAAAAGTCTTCCTCCTGCTGCGAACAGAATGGTTGGCCTGAGAAGCCCACGTCTCAATCTCATCCCGATGGCTCAGGTACTCTTGCACTTGGATTTATTGGATACGTGGGAAAAGGAGATAAAATCAAGACATTCTCACTTCGAGCATGCCATACATCAGATGGGTTGGCCCTTTTCTACTTGTTCACCTCCCCCTCCCGGTGTTGAGAAGGTGACATGTATCCTCGCCCTCGTAACAGGTAGATCAAGACTCAAGCAGATATAACCATAATGAAATCCCGAAATTCAGCAGTAGGACAGTTTGACCAACGGTAAAGAAAACATTGCAATGGAATTCCCCGCAAGCCCTGTTGACGCCAATCTCTACTCCTCCTGGAACTGAACAACAACCCAGTCATACATTTGTAGCTTTCCAATAGCCTCCGCGGTCAGTTCTATGATTCAATATGTTCTATTAGCCAGCCAGTCCACACAACAAGGAGCAAGCATGGAACGTACAATCCTATATACATAGGTGGGACCGTCGATGTCATTATGAATTGCTCCCGACCCGTGTCCTCTTTCAAAATCCTGAGTTCACAATTAGCCAGTCACCCTGCAGCCCCTCTTGGATATTTGGGGGGGTGGTGGAGGGAGAGGTACTTCTCGATGCCATCCTTCCCCTCAAAGTACTTGTCGATGTCGGTGAAGCGAATCATAACTTGCTGAACAGAATTATGGCCAGGTCAGCTACGACACTATTATATGATACACCTGCTTGACATCACATACCTGGCGGTCTGCCATTTTGATAGTATCGGTTGATATAGTATGGGAGGGACAAACAATTTTGACTTGGATTATGGGACAGGGAGGATGGCCCAATCCTTCTTGTAGCCCAGGCACCCCCGCCTCCGTGCACGGAGCGCTGTAATCTCACCGCAATCCCTCATCGGTCAAAGTGCCTAGGTCGAGATTGATCTCGCTGGGATACAGCCTGCCGAATGACTGGACCCGGTGTGGAGACATCGATCTGAATGCTGAGCCGGCAACGCGCCGATCTGCAGAGGTACCTGGCGGAGGCCACTGCGTCTTGTGGGCCCGGTCTGTGCCAATAATCAGTCCACCCAGAGGAGTTTTGATCTCCAGATCCGCGGAAAAGATTTCCGCTAGGAGGGGCACGGAGTATTCACGCAGTTGGTATATGGCAGATTGTATGGTCAGTGGGGTTTACCGAGATCTGCTCGTGCTCAGCGATCTACAGCTGAAACTGGACGGAGGACGACCGAGCCCTGGTAAAAGGATCCGATTCTCCTTTGACTTGGCTTCAGCTGCGGCTGTCGAGTATGACAGGTGCCGTGGGCGTGCGTACCCTAATAATCAGCCATATACAGATGGGTAAATTCACAACTTATCTGACAGGGCCTCTGAATCCTCCGCTAGTAACTGCCTTGTAGGTCCGTCCTCAAAGAAATGCGGTGTGATTAGTGGTTAAGTGGACCGGACAAAATACAGAAAGGCCCTGTTATGATCGTGCCCTGCATCCCTGCTGTCAGGGTAGGTTACTCTAGGTCAATCGATATCTGGCCTTTCTCAACCTGCCTTCCCCGGGGCCCAAAGCTCTAAGGGTTACAATCCTCATCACACTTCTTCCAGGCTATAGCAGAGCAACTGCCGTATCTAGCGTACTGCGTATATTCCCTGGGCAGGCTGTAGGGTTTGCGGTCTAAATACAAGTAGACTTGGTTAATTTGCTCTTACTTACACATAAATATTTATATATTTGATAATTGTACAGCTAGTTGGTTTGGGATCTGATATTCAGCCTAGCTGTAATAGAAATTCAGCTCCTGCATGGTAGTATTTATTAGAGAAGCTTCTGCAGTGTAGCTGAGTTTTGCTCTAATCAAAGAACAAAAATGAGACACTTTACGCAGAGCTGAACCTGAATACATTAATACATGCACCTTGCTGACAAGGAGACTAGCAAACCCAACTACTGGTAGATCATGACAGACACAGAAGGAAAGCATATTGCTGTGCTGGATGCTGGACATGCCAGATTGATTAGCTGGTTACTAATGAACCAGGTGATGAGATCAAACTTTACCATAAGAGCACGATCACACAGATCCCACTTCCGTCGTTTAAACCTCAGCTGTATGCCTAGCCAGTGTCTACTATCGGGTACTGGACAATCTGCACTCGTCTATTTACTCACCACTGCCCAGATATGGATATTGTCGAGATATGGGGATGGAGCACCCAGAGATCCTATACTACTGTAACCATCTTGCGGACAAGGCATGTGTTGCTTACTGTATAAGAAATCTGGTGCAATAACTGATTGAAAAGGCTGGTTGAAGAGGCTGTTTCTCGTGTAATGTCTTCTTCAACATGACCCGGACCAGTCCTGAATGACAGCTATATATACTTCCTGTTAATTTATCTGGATTACTTGAGGCAGGTACAAGATCAACTACAGCTGAGGGACTTGCCACGTTCCTGATCACAGCTAGCTGGCCCTTTTTCTTCTAGCCAGAAAGATTATACAGCAGAGATAGGCCGCACCACATATTTACCTGTTCAAGTCCTGGGGAATAGGCACCCATTGTCGTTTTGGACCAGTTGGTTAGAGGCTCCCGGCGAAGGAACTGATATATCAACCAGGAATAAAGGCTACCCCTGGAAGTCAGCGCGGATTGAAGCAAAGTCTCTGAACTGGATTGGTATTAGCAATTTTGTCAGATCCACCAGAACACCCTGACAGTTTACAAGCCCTCCCTCCGCGTCGCATCTGTACGACACGCTTTTCTCATACGAATTGCCTCTGGCTATGGGCACCGTGCAACTGGCTTCTTGGTCTGTATCTACGGACGCGATAACCTCCCTGGCCTGGTTGAATCATCGTTACTGGACCGAAAATTAGACGAAATGCCAATTATTTCAGTCACCATGAGCATCGCTATCACGAAGGGAGTGGGGAGAGAAGCTCCTAGAACTCGACAGTCAATCCCCATCTCTACTCTCCGATTCTCCTCTGTTGTTCCGCCTACACCCATGCCTTCAAGCTAAGTTGATAAACGCCCTGGTTACGGACAGTGCTGGTTAGTGTACGTAGCTACAATGCAGCTGACTTGGCAGGTAGCCCCAGTAACAAATATAGTAACAGAACACGTTCTCTCAATTACCCTGAAGAGGGGGAGGAGATGCAGTGACATGTGCTATTCCCGGGGTATACTGCCGTTCAGACAAGCGAGCCAAACACCCAGGGGTCATCTCGATCTTCTCATCACGCGACTGAACTGCAGAAGAGACTAGGGCTCCGGGTGGGTTGATAGGAGCACAAGGAAGTACCCAAGCGGGCTTGAAATCCAGGAAGACGGCGATTCCTGATCGGACCTGACTCTGTCGACCAGGCTAGACACGTACTTTGAGCGCACTCTCTTGGCAGCGGGTACAGTGGCAAAAGCGAATAATCTGGGGTAGTGAAAGTCTGGGGAGAGAGGGGCTAGTGCAGCGCCTAGAGCTCGTGTCAAAGAGTTTCCCCGCAATGGTTGGTTACTGGTCCTGTTCCTCGGGAAGTTGAAGACCAGATCACGGACTTCAGGATGCCCGGAGTCTTCTTTTGGATTGCCTTTTACTTGGCGAGGCCTGTCACCTGTCTTCTACCCCAGATAACCCCGCACGATGGCGGCTTGTTGGTGTTGACACATGCTGGACAGGGATGCCCTTAAATAGTCGCTGCATACCGAGGAAGGGGTTAGTATCCCACCTTGTAGCTCATACGAAGGCATCCAAGATGGGTAGCGAAACAGACGTCAAAGCCTCCACGACGCACATCGACGACGCGGCCCAGTATGTCAACGACAATATTGGAACCCTTAGTCCAGAGGACGAGAAGCGATGCCTGCGCCGGGTTGACATGGTGCTCATGCCCGTGATGTTCGTCACGATGGCGCTGCAATACATGGACAAGGCCTGTCTCACGGGGGCAGCCATGTTTGGCATCCTCACGGACCTGGATCTGCTGCAGGTTAAGAACTACGAATTGGACATGACTCGGTACTCCTACTGCACCATGATCTTTTACTGGGGGTATCTGATCGGAAGTGAGTGTCTGACAGCATTATTGGACTCTGCTAATTTAGACAGCCCCCCTTGCGGTCGTCCTTGCGCAAAAGGCGCCTCTCGCGAAGTATGTCAGCGTGATGATGTTCCTCTGGGGGGGAGTGACCATCTGCACTGCCGCTGTCAACACGTACCAAGGGCTTCTGATTCAACGGTACCCTCTCTTCACCCCAGTCAAGGAATAGAAACTAAGGAATGGCAGATTCTTCCTCGGCTTCTCCGAAGCAGCCGTCTCGCCGGCCTTCTCCCTCGTAACGGCGATGTGGTACCGACGCCACGAGCACCCCCTGCGCATCGCAATCTGGTACTCCTCGACGGGACTAGGCACACTCGTCGGCGCGATGCTTCTGTACGGAATCGGCGGCATCAAAGGCGCGCTCGCCGCCTGGCGCTACCAATTCATGATCATCGGCACCGCGACCAGCGTCTGGGGAATTGCGCTCTGGTTCCTCCTCCCGGACAACCCGATGACGGCTCGATTCCTGACGCCGGAGCTGCGCAAGATCGCCATCCTGCGGATCGCGTCCGAGCAGATCGGGATTGAAAATAAAAAGGTGAAAAAAGAGCAGATCAAGGAGGCGCTGACGGATCCCAAAGCCTGGGCATATGTGGCCATCACCTTCTTCATCATGCTCTGCAACGGCGCCCTGACTGGGTTCGGGACCGTCATTACCCAGAGCTTCGGGTTCTCAGAGCTCAAGACGATCCTGCTAATCGGCGTCGTCGGCGCCGTGGGATTCGTCGCTCTACTGACCTTCGGGTACGTCCCCTCCCTATATTCACATCCACAGTACCTAACCTAGGCCCGCAGCCTCATCTCCGTCTTCATCCCCAACACGCGCATTTACATGGGCACCTTCTCCTGCCTCCCCGTAATCGCCGGCGCAGCCATGGTCTGGCGGGCCGACTGGTCGCACAAGATCGTCCCCCTCTGGGGCATGTACCTGATGGGGTTCTTCCCAGCCGTGTACGTGATGACGCTCTCGCTCGCGACGGCCAACACGGCCGGACACACCAAGAAAGCCGTGACGGCGGGGATGATCTGGGCGTCGTACTGCATCTCGAACGGGGTGGCGCCGCTGCTGGTGTTCGCGAACGAGAAGCCGGACCAGTATCCGACGACGTTTAAGATCGTGATTGCGGGCAGTGCGGTTGCGGCGGGGGTGCTGATTGTGCTGCGGGGGTATCTGATGCGGGTGAATCGGAAAAGGGATCGGCTGCATCCGGTGGATGAGGATGAGGTGATGGCGACGGCGTTGTTGGATCATACGGATGGGGAGAATTTGAATTTTCGGTATCAGATGTAGGTCTTACCTTACCTAGGTACCTGATGGCTTTGAGGTGGAGCGACGGGTCGGTGATACCTTATTTGGTGTTGCAGTCTTCAGCTGGGGGTTCTGGGGTTAGGGTTAGGTATGGATGCAGCTTTCTGATATTCATCTATTCATTAAATCCATGCAACTATCGCGGTAGACAGTGACGCGAACGACGCTCGACTCGTACAGCTTCTTTCAGACGACGGTTACAGAGAAACGGCCGTACCGATCTCGGTCATCACCGTCTCCATTACAGTAGAGAGGGCCTCCATCTTATATCAGTAGGCACCAGGTGTACCTGGGTACACAGACAACGCCGCCAGAGCAGATACATTCCTAGCCAAATCTGTGATCACCCCCCGAATACCGCCTTGACAACGCCCTCCATGGCCTTGACGATATGCTCCACGTCTCCCCGCGAGATATTATACGCCGGGGCAATCTGGACGATATCCCCATTCACCCCATCCGCAACGCCCGCACCCGGAATGACACAAATGCCATGCTCCGCCTGCAGTCCCGTCAGATGGACCCTCTGTGCTACACCCTCGCTAGCCGGGAAGGGCTCCTTTGTTTCTTTGTCCTTGACGAATTCGAGCTATGTCTGTTAGACACCCACCACACCATAATCTTGCAAGCTTAAGCAGACTTACAGCCCAGAATAGTCCCCGTCCACGAACATCACCCACGTTCTTATGACCCCCCAGACGCTCCCGCAGCAGCTGTCCCAGATACGCTCCCTGCACACGCACATTCTCAAGCAGATTCTCCTCCTGGATGATCCTCTGCACCGCACACGCCGCCGCACACGCAACCGGATGTCCCTGGTACGTCTGGGAATGCATAAAGCTCCCCGTCCCCTTCGTCAGGGCATCAGCAACACGAGTCCCAACCAGCAACGCCCCAATCGGCGCATACCCGGCCCCGAGGCCCTTCGCGACGGTCTGCAGATTCGGTATGACCCCCTCCTGCTCCCAGGCATGCAGCGTGCCCGTCCGCCCCATGCCGGACATGACCTCGTCGAGAATCAATAACGCCCCGTGTCGATCACACACCTCCTTCATTGCCTTGAAATACCCCGGGACAGCCGGTACACAGCCTAGCGTCTGGACCGCGGGCACTCACTCGTTAGCCAATCAGCCCTACCTACCAGTATCTATCTCGCAGTCCTCACAAGGAATAGTAGGTAGAACATACCGTCCCCGACATCGTCTCCGCCACAAACGCACACACCGTGTCCGGCCCAACGCGCTGAAACTCCGCCTCCAGCTCCGCCGCCAACCGCGCAACATACTCCTCCTGGCTCTCGCCCTCTTTCATATCCCGGTACGGATAGCACGGCGAGACATGCGAGACATTGCCTGCAAGGATGGGCTCGTAGATCGCCCGTCGGACTTTGTGCCCGCCGACGCCCAGCGATCCCAGCGTATTCCCATGATACGACTGCCGACGGGCAATGAATCTGGTCCGCTGCAGTTGGGGTTCGGTTAATTCCGTGAAATACTGCCTTGCCATTTTCAGCGCTGCCTCGATCGCCTCCGTGCCTATGAAATTTCCATCAGTCCAACTCACGCCTACCTCAGGAAGGGGAGAAAAGGTGTTGCACCAGAAGAAACCACAAAAACCCTCTCCATCCTCCCTCCCGTGCTCTCCGTCAGAAACGCCGCAACCTCCTCCACAGCCGGAACAGTAAAGAACGGCGAATAGACATACGCGACCTGTTCGAGCTGCGCGGCGATGGCGCTTTTCACGCGGGGTTCATTGTGGCCGAGACAGGCGACGGCGGCGCCACAGCTGGCGTCGAAGATGGTGCGGCCGTCGGCGGTGGTGAGGGAGTTGGCGTTGCTGGCGATGATGGAGGGGGGCGGCGGGTGGGTGAGTTTGGGGTGGAGGGTGGAGGGGGGCATTTTCTTTTCTTTTTTCTTTCTTTCTCTGTTTTCTTTTATTGCAGGGTCGTTTCAAGTGGGAGTTATGGTATTGCTTGGTAGGTAGGAATGAAGAGACGGTGAGTGAGTGGGCTTTGTAGATACCTTATATACGCACGGATAAGTAGGTAAAGGTGGGTCTGCAGCTCAGCTGCAGCTCCGGCTGACCGTATCATCACTGTTTATCAATGCCGATGCCGATCTGGCTCTCTCCACTGCCTGCCGGCACGGAGGTTCCAATAATCTTATTCTTCGGGCGTTGGAGTAGGTACCGGCGAGACGGACAAATCGGCGTTGGAGGCTGGCTGCGCCTTATCGTGGACACAGCAAGCTACAGCTGCATGCATGCCTGTTTCGGAGGATTGGGCCTGTCAGAGTTATTGATGGTGAGTAAGGTAAGTCTATGGGATTATTTGCGTATTCTGAGACTGTCTTGGTAGTCTACATGTTCACTCTATGGAATTTTCGGTCATGGAATACTGACTAGAAGCCTCGGTGCCCTATCATGGACTATCGCGCCACGAATCCAGTGGATGGAATATGATATGACTGGGTTCAATAGCGGAATGTTCTAAGTTAGATTCGGCTGTTTAATGCGTGTGCGGTAAGCATGCTCTGCATGGGGAGCTATCTATCTGCTCTCAGCAGATTTAAGCCATGCCCTTGATCATTCACAGGGCGTCAGGTGCTGAAACCAACTCCTGAACAGAGCACAGTAACACTGGGCATTTCATACTCACATGAGTCTTGACTGCCCAGTACTAGTAGTACTCACAGCTGCTAATTGGCATCAAGTTTTAGGTGGACACTGTCTGGAGAAATACATACATACTATGTAGAAGATCAGCGTATTCCTATAAGCCACACTGAAGTAGGGCATACGCCATCTAAGTACACCATTGAAGAATGACATTTCGTACCCATCATCCTGGGGATCCGTAATAGATAATGCATCGCCAATTCACAGCCTCACTGCCGTACCAATATCAATTGCTCATTTATCTTGTCATTTCCTCATTTAGTCAGATGGCAAATGTGGTTTCCGCGCCGCCGTCACGCCTATTATAAGCGACACTGGTATATGTCCACAAAATCCTGTCCTGTACATCGTCATTAGGTAGAAATTAATACTTCGATAATCTGAACAACCAAGTACCACTAGTAGTACCTCACTATACAAGCACAGTGAGTACCCTGACCTGCCGCCGTCCTTCCACTCCCGGAAACTAAAGGGATGGACTATATTACGCGATATATATGGGTATTCACTCCTAGACCCGTCTGCCGAATACTACCCCTCTAGACAATGTAGTACTTCCCTTGATAATCCTCCCAAGGGTTACGTAGCTGACGAATTGTCGACCTGTATCAGCCATGTATCCTTACCATTTCCTACGTAGCCATGGGATCTTAACCCTTTTGCACAGCAGTACGACTTTGATATGAATTAAGACCTAGTAGTAACACTACACGGACGACCTCCTTTGACAAGGCTTCGGCCGCGGTAACAGAACGGTCGAAATTGACCCTCTGCTGGGAATGCGATTGGATGGGATGGCTTCGACTGTGATGAGCGTAGCCGTTCCGATAGGTCTGCATTGAAGTTCTCTACAACCTGTTAGTTTCCTATTCATCGCGCTAGGTATTCTGAGGTGGGGGGAGGTGAGGACATCATCATTAGCTATGGAGATATCCAAGCTGGTTATTGCGGCAGCTTGGAAGGGGGAGAGACATGTTAGGATTTGTTTTAGATGCATGCTATAGAAGTTTTAATTTGAGTCAATGATGATATATATATATATATATGAACATATGTATATATTGTTCAAGGAATTCGTAGAGTATAGTAGGGTTGTGTGAGATGTAAACTAGCTGCCTATTCCAGACTCCCATCTGGACCCAACATACTGATATCCCATGCCTAATCAGAGTATTATCCTGGACTTCAGATATAAAGACTTTATATCCCTTGATACCATCATCCGATTATCCCAGTATAGCCCGGCGCAGTGCTCTTGGCGCCAAGCCTCAGATGGGGCAGGCTGATTCAGGCAGCAGGTTCACGCAATTGACGTCGAACCAGCCCAGCCGAAGATTTCTCTCACCGCACAGATGCCTCGAATCCGAATAGACAGATACGGTGAGTCCCGTCGCCCATACCAGTATAAAAAAAATCTTGACTAAAAGACGATCAGGAACCTGGCTCCGCCTCTTCAAAGGCCGACCCACGCGCACACAATGGCGGTCGTATCCACGACGCGCCTGGAATGGCGGCCCCCGACGAGGCCAGCCCGAAGAGGAAGACCAGGGGGTGCTGCGCAAGTGCCTGGAAAACGGCGCCAGCACGCTCGCGGCGCTGCTCATGGTCGGGCTGGCCGGGTACTCGTACCACGTGTTCTACAAGCGCCTGGTGCTGCAGAAGATCGACAATGCGTTTTCGCCGGGGTTTTCGTCGCTAGAGCTGGCGGCGCTGGCGCAGCACGGGTACTCGATGGAGCACTTCGCGCAAGGGACGGAGTGGGAGGAGGACGGGCGGCCGTTCCGGATCGAGCGGCCGGAGCAGGCGCTCGTGGATGGGATTGTGAGCGGGCGGGTGAAGGGCCACTACTATCTCCTGTTTGGGGAGAAGGGGACGGGCAAGACGTCGATGCTGCTGGAGTCGATGCAGAAGATCCACGGGGACGGGATCGGGATGCTGGAGGCGCATAGCGACATTGAGATCTTCCGGGTGCGGCTGGGCAAGGCGCTGGACTATGAGTATCACGAGGATTATATCGGGGGCATGTTCAGTATCCGGGGGCCGAGGGACTCGACGCCGCTGCTGGATATCGAGCGGGCGTTGAATAAGCTGGAAAAGGTGGCGTTGCGGCGGAGGAGCGACGGCAGTGATCGGCCGCTGGTGCTGATCGTCAGCAACCTGCATTACCTGCCGGATAATACAGAGGGCCAGCAGCTGATTGACCTGCTGCAGCAGCGGGCGGAGATGTGGGCGGCCAGCGGGCTGGTCACGCTGGTGCTGACGAGTGATCAGTATCGCACGACGGAGCAGCTGCGGCTGCACGCGACGCGAATGCAGGTGCTGAACGTGCAGGACATCCCGAAGCCGATGGCGGTGCAGTCGCTGAAGGAGTTCCGACGGAGTGAGTTCGGCGAGGACGTCCCGTCGGGTATTCTGGATCAGGTCTACAGCCTGGTGGGGGGGCGGCTGATCTTCCTGGACCATGTTGCCCGGTCGAAAGACATGCTGAAGACCTGCCGCAACATCTGCGAGAGGGAGAAGCGATGGCTGCTCTGCAATTGCTGGATCCTGGGGGCGGAGATGGATGAGAAGGCGGAAGATCAGCAAGATCTAGCGGTATCCCCCCCTTCCCCGGCCGCGTGATGAATAATAATATATGTGCTCAGAACTGACTATGGATAGTCCGGCGCCATGATCCTCGGCAAGACGCTGGTCGAGATGGAGAAAAACGCAGACCGCACGCACTACGTCTCCGGCCTCCGGGGCATGCCGCTACACAAAGCCCAGGAGCTCCTAACCCGCACTGGCCTGATCAAGAAGCTAGATGAGATGAACATCATCGCCATTGACGCGGATGCCATCGTGCGGGCGGACTCGGTGCCCATGCAGAATGCCTTCCAGAGCATCTGCAGTGATCCGGACTTCGAGGCGCATCTGGAGGGGACGCTGGAGCGGTTGGACGAGCTGGAGGGGCTTGGGCGGACGACGGAGCTGCGGTTGAAGGATTTCATGGAAGGCGAGTATCAGATCCGGGTGCGTGGGGAGGGGAAGGATACGGTGCTTTCTGTTGAGAAGGCGAAGGAGTAGATAGCTGTACGAGTAGATTGTGCATGACCTGGTTAACTTTCGGCTGAAACCTCGGTAGTTATCCATTAATGAAATTATGACTCCGACAGTGATACTAGACCTTGATATATGATACATATTTGGTTGCTTTGTGCTCAGTGAATAGCTAACTTGACCCTGTATCCAGGCACATACATCAAATATCCCAGCCCAGTCCGCCGACCGTCTATACCATCTGCTAGATAGGTGCTTTATACATAGTTCAATCTATACATGATCCACCTTCGAGCAGCCGTATTTCGAATCTATTCACTGTTTCCACGTACCCACTTTGCACCCTGACATGCCTCACAGCCACGTTCGAGACCAGCAATCGATAAACTGATCAATGCTCCTCAGTCCACCTAGAACAAAAAGCTATATCTCCGATTGGCGCTATTACCCGTCGGAATATGCTCATCACCCGTAGTAGTCGAAGTTGGAGAGGTAGACGCATCCTCCGGTGTCGTCGAGACGGTCTGCGTCGTGCTCTCCGTGACAGGATCCACGGTCGACGAGGTACTCCCAGAGCTCTCAACGGGCGTAGAGGTGACGATGCTCATACTACCCGATGCAGCCTCTGTGCTAGTACCAGTTTCGGATTCCGACCCAGTTGAAGTCGTCGCACCATCGATCCCATACACAGACCACACACCATCGCCACCACCTACACCACCACAAATAATCAGCATCAATCCAATACAGGCAGAGTTTAAGTCGACAGACATATATCACGAGCGAATCCCGCACACTGCACGTCGCACCGATCGTCCGCGACCAGGGTATCCTGCGCCGGGTCCTCGCTCGCACAGAAGCAGTTTTCTCCCTGCAGCGCAGCGTAGCGGTAGACTTTGTCTGCGCGGCTGCAGCGATCCTTGCAGTAGCCGATGGATTGGAATGTGTACGGTCCTTGGTTGTCGAATTGGCTGCCGTCTGTGAAGCAGCCGATGGAGTTGGATTCCCCTGCGGCGGCGGCTGAGGAGAGGATGAATGGGATGAGGGAGATGAATTGGGCGGTGAGTTTCATTTTGAGAAGAAGAAGCTTGAAAGAAAGACGATATAAACGAGCGTTGAGATTTGGAAAGGAAAGGAGAGATGATGCGGGTGAGATGCGATTTTATGGGCGAAGCTAGAGCTCACTAACTGGAACCAAGCTAAGCTAAGCTAAGCTATTCTAGGCCGTGTGTCTGAGATATCGAATCTAATTTTATCCGAGGACCCAATGGAAGAAGCAGAAAGCTGGGATAGTGGGCTAGCTGGGTCGCAGGGGACTGAGCTCATGGCGGTGCTTGAAACTAGGGCTCGTCATGGTTCAATGACAAGTGCTGCTTTTCAGACTAAAATCTATGGACGTCGATGTCGGTGAAGTGTCTTCCCCACAGACACCGACAACATGAGCGTTTTCTACAGCGGACAGAGCACTGTATTAGAGACTCGTATTTGCAACCTTATTTCTACTAGTGCAGAGTAGTACCTGGGAGGATTGTTTGCTGACTAGCGTCATGCCAGTTGCTTCTGTCTAATTATTCTTTTCTATAAATGGGAAACGGATAGTTAATATTCGGGGGCTCCCAGGAATATGTGCTTGAGGGCTGAGTTTAGAAGACCTCTGTATGAGTAAAGGCTGAGTGCCTTGGGTAGTATAAAGATACCAGATTAGCTGCAGAGATACACACTGGGAATGCTGGTACAGGCTAGACATTTGTATTACTAACTCCAGTCTGACTGTATAATAATATAAGTGGTAGCCATGTCTAGTTTCAGCCCCCACGCATGACCCCAGTTTCTGATAGATGCGCTGATATGTTAGTTCCTGTATAGTCTATCCAGTAAATGATCCTGATCAGTACCCACAGAGGATTTAATTGGAGCCTAGAGCTGCAAAAGCAGAGCCATAATCCAGTGTAAACTAGGCATGCAACGTATAGTCTTCTATATTGTTACAGTAACATTTACCATCTTATAGAATTTACCCCCTGAGTATGACTAACTTCTTTATCTTGGATTCGGCTCCAGCGTCCTCTGAAGCCGCCCTATGCTGCATAAATACAATTTCACTTAGGCAAGCATCCACATAATTTCGCAGACCTGCATGAAGTTTAGTGCTGTGTTTTTACTAATATTATATATTTAAAGGTTAGCACCAGGGTTTAACAGATGCTTTACCAGGTACAGGTTAGTAGTTATATCTTGAATAGCTTCGTTTTGGCTATTTGAAGTCGCTAATAGCTATTACCTGTAGTCTAGTCAAGAGGCCTTTACTTTGCAACTATCTGCAGTAAAATACTAGTTCCCATGTCTGATGATCTAAGTACTGTACTACTTTCAGGCTACTTTGTGCAGGTATTGTGTATTTGGGGGCCATCTCATGGCTACCTAAGTGTCATTCTTGTTGCTGCTGTGCTAATTATCCTTTTCTATAAATAGGGAACAGATAATTAATATTCAGGGATTCCCAGGAATATCTTGCTCAGGGCTGAGTTATATGGCCTCTGTTGATGAGTGAAAGCTGAGCACCTTGGATAGTATAAAGATTGGCAGTAGAGATATACGTTGAGTCTGCTGGCCAAGGACTATATATTTATATCATAATATTTGCCTCTCATATGTATCATCTCCCTTGAACGATATAATCTTTGTAGACCTCTTATTCAAACGAGAGATTCTTAATAGACTTTTATGAAGCTCGTTCCAAGGCCCGCACATTCTATATTGACTTTATCAATCTGTATCGACTAAGCAAACTCAGTTCGAGCGATTCGGTGACAAATCAGATGACAAGGAGTACCTAATATTGTCCAAGCATAGAGAGAGAGCAAGGGGGCCTGTAAGAACATAGAATCTAGGGGTTCCATGCACATTAGACTAAAAGACTAACATTACCCGCGAGATAGCTTATGGTCCCTAGAACTCCTACTAAGTAGCGCACAGGGGGTAGGCCTAATAATATCCTACCTCTGGGGATAAGGCATCCTACCTCTGGGGATAAGGATATACTATCCTTACAGGGCCCAGATCACGATGCCCTGATGGCATGAGAGTGGGTGTGACAGGTTCACTCGTGCCCTGTCAGTGCATCAACTGCAGCCTTTCTGACCGAGGCCCGCTATTGGCCAGGGTGACAAATCCATTGATTTAGGCTGAACATTCACACCCTCCTTGATTCTGGCATCAATTCTCGGGATGAACTAGATGTGGCCCGACCAGCCTGGCCGATTCCACTGTAGTTGACTACCTCTTTCGACGTTCTCTAGAACAAGCTATGGACGAGACACTCCCCGACGATAGGGCCATTACTGTCCCAGTTCCTACAGTTGACCTGGCTGTCGAGGATCGGTTTCGGACGTCTAATACAGCAGAAATCAGTCACGTCGTCGTGCAGTAAGTATCCATCATGTTGGCCTATGCAATTTTTTCCAGAGCATCCTTATCACTCTTTTGGACTGTCTAGTTAATAAATGCTACTCCAAAGGCTTTCTGACAAAAGACTCGATTCAATAATGCAGTCCTGCGCGAGTCTCAGCTACGACTTCGACAAACCTTGGCCTTTCTGGTTCTTCATCGGCAAGGCCTTATCAAAAGCCTTTTTCGGCGACGAGCAGCAGCTTCAGTGGCTCAACGCTGTCCGGGTTCGAAATCGGGAGTTCATTGCATTCACCAACATTCAACGAGAGGATATCTCGGGCCCGGAGGAACTGGACCGTGGCAAGGGGAAGCTACGGGTGGTTGAAGTAGATTTTGCAAAGCCTGTTCCAGGTGAAAATTTGAAGGCATTTTGGAAGCCAGCTCGAGAAATCATATGCCAACGAGTTCAAGAGTGTGAGTTCCCAAAGTCAAGGATTATGTAGAGTATACTCTAACCGTCTAACGAGCAGGGCTTCAATTTTCTAACAGCAAAACAACAATGCAGGAGACGAACGTGGCTGCCCCTGAAGTGTAAACTCGTCTCCATGGCGAGGATCTTGATCTGGTCTGAATCTACCCGAGCTCGACAAGCTCTCTTGTCCTAGGATCGTCTTTCACCGATACTATGGCTCATATGACAATCGAACGTCAGCAAACAAGACATGTATTTTCAGGGAAACGTGTAAACAGACATCCTGTATAAAAGTAATCATAGTGTCCAGTGAGACATGTCCAACGACAATTAAATATATACCATGCCGCCAAGCCCTAATTCCGCGGGCCGAGATATAAGCAGCCCTGGTGTATACTACTAGACACCTTCACGTGCGAAATACTTGTTAAGGGACACCAAGCGTCTGCCTACCTAGTCGATAGGTACCTAGTCCCTGACGGACAGACTGTTATTTATGCCCCCAGACCCCGGATCTCCATCTGTCTCTTCCCTGCCCCACAGACCCCCGAATCCGACTTCAGCATCTTCGAAGTCAGAACACCAGAGTCATACAATCGCCTGCCCCCGCTTTGAACCTCCCCGCAGTACGCCACCTCTCTATTTCTCAAGGCCCGACACTCTCTCCCCTCCCCCAGTATTGGCCGACTTATCCAAGATCCGGCTAGTTCCAGCTATAGGAAACATGATTGATTCCATCACATGTAGCGCAACGCAAACCCACAACAACGGCGGACGGAGATGGGACACCATACCATACCTTATATCTTGGACAAGGGCCGCTTTGCGGAGCACCTACCAACCTACCTGACCCAGGGTCTGGACGCTCCTTGAGGCCAGTCAATGCTGGTCAACCCCGGACACAACTTGCCAGTTAGTTAGTTCGATAGCCGAGCACACTCCGCAATGCACGTCTTGAGCTATCTTCATCTTCATTTCCTATTCCTGTCCCTCGCGGCCATAGTTTCTGCCTCCGCCGAAATACCCCTCGACATCCGCGATGACATCTCCCTAATCCAAGTCCACGGCGTGTCGCAGGAAGACATCCACCTCCTCGTCGCCCGCCAGCTCGATCTCGACGGCATCGTCGACGGGATCCTAGATTTCATCGGCCCGCTGTCGAACCTGCTGCGCGTAGAGACAATCGAGAATATCAACCTGATCGTCTCCCAGGCGGCCGATCTACTCGGCGATGGCGGCGCAGAGGACGTCAAGGGTCTTGTTGACTTCGCGGATGGGTTGCTGAACTCGGATGCGTTGGGGGGTCTGGTGGGGAGTTTGGGTCCTTTGCTTCCGGTACGTTGCATATATTGATAAAGGGAAATGCAGGCTAACGAAGGAAATATTTCAGACACTGATGGAGTTACTCAATGGAGACTTGATGACCAAACTGACGACACTCCTGGACAATGCGGCCCTCCTTCTCACCCGCGACGTGGCGACACAGCTCCGTGATTTGGTGAATAGTATTTCCCCGGTAGGTTTCCCTTTTCTTCATTTCCTGCAGGGTGCCGGAAATGCTAACACAGTACAGATAATGGAGTACCTGATGCAATTCATCGCCTACCTCTTTGAGCTCCTCTTCGGTGGACTCGGCGGCGGCGGCGGCGGCGGCGGCGGAGGAGACGACAACCCCCCAACAGGCACCCAAACCGACAGCCCCGGACCCGGCGGGGCAGCAACAGACTCGCCCACGCCCGACTCTCCAGGCTTCTCATTCACAATCCCCGACTCTCCCGGCTCCACCTCAACCGACACCCCCGGTGAATCTCCCGATGACTCCGGCGGCTCAGGCTGGGACTTCGATTTCGGCCTCGGCTCCTCGGACGACAGCGACGATCCCGCCGAGACAGGGACGTCTGGCTCAGATTGGGATTTTGACTTTGGGAGTGGCGATTCGTCGAACGATGATGGTGGTGGTGATACCGGTACGGGCACAGGAACTGGTGATGACTCCGGAGACCCAGGAACAGAAACGGGACCCGATGATCCTGGCTTTACGGGCGGTGCGAGCAGGGCCAGGCTTGGGGTTGTGGCGTCGGGGGCTCTGGGGGCGTTTGTTGCTGTTCTCTTAGCGTAGCTTGTGGGCTTGGTGTAGGATTGTTTATTTACGAGGGTTAGGTAGGTGGTATTGGCAGCGGGGGGAGTGCCCTAACTACGTAAGGCAGCAACTTTGCATCCTCAGGGTTCTAGCATTACCAACATTATCACGATCTATCTATCAGCTTACCAGACCTGTATGTCCTCACACTATTCTAAACCAGAACGCCACGCAGATAAGCAACGCAATGCAAAACAACACAATAGTCAAGTACCAGACTGGCTTCAATCACAACTCCAACCCCATAGGCCACTGTAAGGCACTCATCAAAGATTCCCAATCCCCCGCAGATGATTCCCCCGCCTTGTAGGATACCGATGGCCCCTCCGCTGCATCCACACGACCGGGTTGACCTGGGCCATCTCGCCCAACAGCAGCGGGCCCGGATTTATCTCGAGGGCGTCCACGAGCTCAGGGAAATTGTATACCCTGGCAAGTTCCTGTGCGGTGGCGGTATGGAGTATGTCTCCCACGGGCACATCCAGTCTCATAGTGAGATCGGGACGGCCGTACTTACTGCCCGCGCGGAAGAGGGCAATAAGATCCGCCGCCCGTTTCACGTATTTCCTGCGCTGGGCGGCCATTTTGGCCGGCGTCATGTCGGGCTTGGTCTGCTCCCGGTCGAGCTTGGTCTTCAGGGACTGGAGGACCATGTGCAGGAGGGTTGGGGATCTGGCCACGCCGGGTTGAAGCGCGCGGGTGGGCGGGTTGATGGTGCGGTAGTGGGCGCTGGCGACGCGGAGCCAGGGGTTGCGGGTCAGGGCGAGGTCGTCGATGAATTCGGCGACGAGAGCGTCGACGTCGGCGCCGGCGTGGAGGAGCTTCTCGAAGTGGCGGAGCTTGTTTGTTGTTCGGGCGAGTTCGAGCGGCGTCTGCATGTGGTCGTCGCGGGCGTCGACGCTGACGGAGTTTGGTCTGTGGTGTGGGTATGAGGACAGGAAGTCGATGAAGTTGGTGTTGGGGTTTTCTAACGCGAGATGGTAGACGGTGCCGCGGACGGTGGTGCTGTCTGTCTCGGCGAGGTGGAAGCCGTTCACGCGGTGGAGGTACTCGGCGAACTTGCGGGTTGCGGACTTGCAGAGCTGGATGTGGCTGTCGGTGCTGAGGTCGCGTTTGGCATCGAGGTTGTGGTCCGGGGTTTGGTGGATCTGCTTCCACCAGTCGCGGAAGAGGGGGTAGCTGATTGAGAGGACGAAGTCCAGGTGGTTCCGGTTGTCGCGGACGCCGGTTACGAACGGGCTGGTCGTGTAGGAACGGGCGAATTCGGGGCTGGAGATGACCTGCTCCATGATGCAGTCGAAGACGTCGTGAGCGCCGCTTTCATGCGCCAGGCGGAGGTAGCTCATGCCCCGGGGCGAGTAGCCGCGAGGGTCCCAGAGCCTAGAGAGCCGGAGCTGTCGCAGAGCGGCGGCTCGATTGCGGCGGATGAGGTGGTCGATGGGCCATCTCTCGGCGGCGATGTTGGCTTGAACGGTTGCGGCGGCGATGGGTTGTGTCAGGGGGGCAGAGCTGGAGGCTTTGGACCGATGCCAGTTCAGCACGTCGTTGTGGGTTTGGAAGTAGACATGGTTGGGCCAGGGGCCGGTTGAGCCGGTGCCCCAGCTGAAGATTTCAGAGGCGTGTTGGGGGTGCTGTTCCATGTACATCATCGTCTGTCGGAAGTCGGGGATTAGGTCTTGTGCTGCTGCTGCTGGGTCAACCTCGACCAGCCAGTTTGCTGCCATTTTGACGGATTGTTGCTGTCATGTCGTGTAGAGTACGGTGTGGCCTTTAAGTACTCTACACTTTTCAGGCTAATGAGAAGCATTTGATTCAGTCTTTATTCAGAAGCTTGCCTCCTCATCAGGTGGTTGTTAACCAGGTATCCAGTGGTGGGTTAACCAGCGGCCTTTCTGGTACCATTGAAGGTCATTCATGGCTCTTTGTTTGCCATCCTCCTGGTATAGATAGGTTCCTGGTTGCAATACCAGTCCTGTCAGGCAGCCTTTGTTGATGAAACCCCTGCTTTGTTGGTCTACTATTTACAATGACAAGACCTGAAACAGATGCCATTATTCTATACTCAGCAGCTTCTATTCTAAGTATACTGTCTCCTGGTAAAACAGGTCCGTTATAAAGGTATTAGGGCTCTCTGAACCTATATGGTTGAGCGCTATCTAATCTTATACCTCATATACCCTGGGTACGCATTGGAAAACTGTCTCCGGAATGTGACTTTCTCTTCGCGCTTCAGCTCTTTATTCCATGGTACTGTTCAATGGCTTCTAGAGATCTGAACCTTCTTATAACAACTTGTCTTTTCTGGTTTCTATATTAATAACATTACCATACTTCTCATGCGTGATTCCAAGACTACTGTTGCTGGCTTTAGTTAACAGTGCTTGAGATGATATGCTCCTGGGAAATAGCCGAGATCGTTATCCCTCCAGATCAAGTCAGCTTTAATATTATCAACCCCCGTTAATCATATACTTCAGGGCTACTTAGGCTCCTGCAGCAGCGGAGCTATCGCCCAGATCATACTGGAATATCAAGCTGCGAAGCTGGGGCTCCAGGCTCTATGGAAACCCTCTACTATTTCCAACTAATAAGACCCAGACAAGATATTTGTTTGCTCCTGAAGTATAAACGTGATATACTAGTACAATGATGCTTTAACAGCACAGCGCTCGTCTTTTAGTACTTTGCAACTTTCACGCATACAGGCCTTGAGCAATAGCAAGGTTAGCCTTTTCCCCGTCTTGTCAGACCTCTCTTTCAATAGAACTGATTTTAAGAGCGGAAGGAGAAGCACAAGCCATAGAAACTGAATATCCCTACCCAAACTGAAATTGATGCGTACCAAACCAACGCTATCTGGGCGCCAATGTAGCAGAACTGGCTCCGCACCGCGAGAAAGATATTATAAGGTATTGCTTTCAAAAGAGCCACATCCTCTTGTCGTCCTCGGTGGTCTTATTAGTTGAGTCCATCGAGGCCGTATGCGAGGTCCCAGGGGAAGAAGAGGATCGGCACTAGACATATCAGTCTACTGCCCGTGTACACGAACCAGCCCTACCTAGGGCATTAGGAAACAGAGACAGTCGTAAAGTCAGGCCCACTGCCGCGGTGACCGATGCTCAGGCGTGCTTCGACAGGATGTGTCTGCATGGTCTATGCAGTTCGTCTCTTTGAATTGGCTGCACTGCTATGGAATACTGTTCCTTTTTATTCTGATTGACAACGGGGGTTACGGAACAAATTCCACAGGTTTAACCAGCCAACAGCCACAGCAGTAGAATCCTAATCCCGGCTTGGTTACTCACCTGGACATATATCATTATGCACCAGCAAGGGAAATCATTGCCCTGTTGTTGCTTGAATAATTTGCAATTCTGCTTATGCTACGGCCAGACGCTAGACAGTCCATGCAGCTTATAATAGAATAGAAAGTTGTACTTGACCGAACAAGCCTCCAATATATACACACGATTCACATAGGAAAGCCCCCTCGCTTCACCCTGGTATGAATAGGCCTACCTTCTCAGCTCAATCTGCATAATATCAAACCACAGGAGCAAAATCTGAAAGGCCACTCACTCAGAAACAATCATCCAACCTCACTCGCAGCCCTCACACCAGCCCGCCGGCCGTTCCCTGCAGCCTGCTACCCGCTGCCTGCACCATCTTCTTCCCTACAGAACACTTTCTATCCCATCCACCGCACCCCCCACCCTCAGATTCACCCTCATCCTCTCCAAATCCTCCTCCCCAAACCCCAAAGTCCGCAAATACCCCTCGACGCCACCATGCAGCTCATCCAAGACGGTCAAGAACCCACTCATGCCCGCCGCATGCACGCCCCAAAGCACCAGCAGCACGGGATTCTCCCACGCCGACTCGCCATACGCGCTCTGCATCATGCTCAGCAGCGCCGCGCGCCCGGGCTCAATCCCCACCCGCGACAGCGTAAAGTCGTGCACAATGGCCTCGTCCGCGCTGCCGGCGAGTCTGTGCAGGAGGGCGGCGAGGACGCCGGTGCGGTCTTTTCCGGCTGTTTTCGTATCCTCATTAGCTGTCTTCCCTGGACTATATAGATAGGGGGGATAGATACGGAAACACACCCGAACAATGAAACAAAAACGGCACGCCCGGGTTATCCCTGACGTGCTCAAAGACGCTCCTAAAGACCGGCGCATGCGAGCTCAGATACCCCGTATACATGTCGACGAGGTTCTCGATCGATCTCTCCGCCTCGGCCGGCGGTGCGGAGACAAAGCCAGGCGGCTTCCCGGCATTCGCGTCGGGGATCCACACGGTCTCGATGCCGTCGATCACGGGGCTGGGTTTCTTCGTCCGCTCGTCGGGCCGGCGCAGGTCGAAGATCTTTTCGATGCCGAGCGCGGCGAGCGCGGTGGTTGCGCCGGGGGGCAGGGTGGTGGGGAGGGCGCCGCAGCGGTAGGCGAGGCGGGGGCGGAGGGTGGCATTGGATGAAGAAAATGAGGAAGAGGAGGCAGGGCTGATGTCGCGGAGGTTGAAGAGGCCCGGGACGGTGACGAAGGGCGGGTTGGAGATGATGTCGGCGACGGCGGCGGGGGGGAGCGGGGATTGGATGTCGGTGGTGACGAGCTGGTGCAGGTTGTAGGGGAGGGTCATGGTGTCGTGTTTTGCTTTGCCTATCTAACCTGGGTATAGTGGCCTATATACCTATAGAATGGGATTTGGGTTATGCAGGAGAGGCTGCAGAGTAGTCTTATATGCGGACAGACAGGAAACCTCGGAGATGACCCCGAATACCAAGATAAAGTGGGGGAATAGCGGGGACCTAATACTCACCCTAGGCCTAGGTCGATATCCTCGCACTTAGTCTACCTAGGCATTTGCATTGTCTTCGGCAACTGCATGACGCTAGCCCTTCCAGCTGGATATTTTAGTTTCGGTTGATGTAGATCGCTCGAATGGGAAATCGGGTAGGGCTCCCTCAGCTCGGACTGCTATTGTCCAGACTGAACGACTTGTCTAGACCACTGTTCCGGACTCTGATGCTTTACCGTACCTATCAACGATAGGAGCAGTACCTTAAGCCGCCAGTGGTTATCTTCCGGCCTCGTCTCGGAAGAATGCGGGGCTCTGGTGAGGTCGTTTGAAGCACGCACAAGTACGTGAATACAAGATAGTACTTTGAATGCGATGGTATGGAACTCTGAAATATCGATCCATTTCGATCCCTTGTTTGCCTTAAGTCTCCGTGGCGAGCTCAGATCCGTCTGGTGGATTGATGAGTCGCCGCAATAGGTGCCAGGTAGGTATGTATACATAAGGCTATAGGGACCGCATTATACAAGTCGCTTGTTGTCACTTTAAGTGCTACGAGCACTAGTATGGACAGACGCCTGCACAGAAGCCAACATAAACTCTCAGAGGTCCGATCTCTTACAATATTCCTACGAAAACAATCAAAGCCTACTCTGGCTACCCTCTCCGCGAAACCCCTGCAGCCCATCCACAAAGAAATCCCAATCCCCATCCGACACAATAGCAGCAGTACAGTAAGGCCCAGCGCCCGTCTCCTCAAGCAAAGCATCCAGTTTCGGCAGCAGCCGATCCAAAGCGAGAGCCTCTTTCTCAAACTCAGACCAAATATCCCCTTTCAGCCCGCTCTCCTGGATATACAGCGCCGGGGCCTGGAGCAAGACAGCCGACTGGTAAAGAGCCAAGTGATCCTCGTCGACTCGCGCTTCCCGCGCCGCTTCGTATGCCATCCGGTGTCCGATGGCCTCCACCAGCGTCTGACAGTGCGGGAGGACGTGGGTGTTGAATTCCTCGCTGCGGTGGCGGCCGCTACACAAAGAGAACAAGGTCTTTTGACAGAAGGCAAATATGCCGCGTTCGTAGCGGGCAAGTAGACAAGAGGGATCTGCAGGCGCAGGCATGCTGTATCGGTCGAGGAGGAGTTCTGTAGCCAGACCTGTCCACCAAAATGTTAGTCACTTTCATATTCCAAAAGGTCCGGAGACTCGATCTTGAGCATAGGACATGACCATACGGATGCTGAGGACGAGTGTATCCCCCTCGGCGATTGAGATTCCTCGCGCCTCCAACTGCGACTCGATGATGGAATTATACCGGAACAGACCCTGTGCGCCGCACCGCTCCGCCAGAGCAAACAGGGTGCTCTGAGTCGCCTGCGCCAGGACAGCCTTAAAGGCCGCGGCCACGCCATGGCGCACGCGGTCATCAATCTCCTTATCCACGAAGAGCTTAATGCTGGCCTGCGCAAAGGCATCGAAAACCACCGTCTGTGCAATCCCCCGGAGCAGCGGCCGCTGCTGTGTCCGGAAGGAGATGATCGGGCTGGGCTGTCCGTCAGGACCAGTGACATGTCTGCGGAGACTATATTTCCCCGCGACATAGACCCCGCGCTTGAGCATGGGGATCAGGGTTGTGGACAGGGCGAGGGTGCCGACGTGGACTCTCCAGATTGTAGAGTGGAAGTCCGCTTTCGCGTCTGTTTGCTTGGGTAGGGGTCCGAGGAGGGCAGAGCCGGGGATGCGGACACGGTTGAAGGATGTGATGCTGTGATCGAGGGGTTTACATCCGGTGCGGTGGGGGAGGGCCCTGCAATTTCACCTTATTAAATATGGAATATAGGTACGATTAGGATTCCGGAAGCATGGCCTACTTTGCAGAAACACCCTTGCACATTTGCTGACCGTCATTGAGCCAAACGAGGAACGCGCGGATGCCTTTATCCTGACCATCCATGATCAGACGGGCCATCACAATGCCGATGCGCGGGAAGCCGGGTTGGGGGGATGTCGGAGGCATGTATCTAGCGAAGTAGTACGTCCGTCAGCCACCGCTTCATAGGTCCAGTCCTCGGTAGTATAGTTCCAGTGAAATATACTTCGCCGCCCGACGACATGGCGTCAGCAGTTCGAATTCCCCGCTCGGGAGCAACGTCGCCGTCGTCTCGAGATTTCTTGCATCCAAGCCATGTCCTACTTCCGTGAGGAGGAACTGGGCACTGCAACGTGGGCCATGTCTTTAGCTACTCTACTTTATAGAATCAATCCAACGGCGAGGTGGGAGTACGTACGAGATATCAAAATATAGTATCCGGTCCATCACCCCGCTCAAATCCGGTCTATCCTTGAGGAACGGCGCCAATGTCCCCGCGACAAGATTATACTGGATCGTAAGCAGGGTATGGGCGGC
The DNA here is from genome assembly GCA_025688805.1 of Aspergillus egyptiacus. NCBI lineage: Eukaryota > Fungi > Ascomycota > Eurotiomycetes > Eurotiales > Aspergillaceae > Aspergillus > Aspergillus egyptiacus. The sequence continues at coordinate 27,671 of MU628435.1, forward strand.
AAAGTCAAAGGCGCCGATTGGGTCGCGGTGCATGTCCCAGAACTTGGGGGTTAGATGGAGGATGTCTTCGGCTGTCAGTCCTGAAAGAGAATGCCTATTAGACACTCGCTTCGTACGGGTAGGTATACTTGATAATTTCCAAACTCCCCTCAGTGGAGATGGACGTACTATAGCTCCTTGCGATTGTTCGCGCGCGAAGATACGCTGTTGCTACTTGGTCCTCTGAAGTGAGGGCCTCTGTTGGGGTCTTGAAGATGTCCAGCTTGAGGAGAGGCTGTGTGATGGACGACATAATGCCAGGGTCAGATAGCTAGTAAGGCTGGAATTGACTGAATTGACTCTTCCTCATGCACCCGGGTGCCGGGGCTATATATCCACTGTTTGGCACTGACAAGAGCAAACAAAGGACAGCAGCTGCACTCAGCCAGCCACCGATTAGGCAGTGTTTTTAGCAAATTTAAGTCCATGCTTGGCTGCAGCATACTGGACCATCTCGTTACTGTAGATTCTAGGGCAGGACACAGCTGGTAGGGATTAGAATGCAGGCCTGTCCTTCGGCGGACGGCCGCTGAGATACGCAACTGCTAGATGGTCCCAGCACTCCCGTCAGTTGAAAAGTCCATGGGGTCTCCTGAGGGGATCCTGATTGGTCTGGTAAGTAATTCGAGAGGTTCTTCCTGCTTCGGCTGCAGGTCCAGGCGCTGATATAGAGCTATCTAATTGCTGCCTGATATTCTTGGCTGTCAGCCAGCGGCCACTGGGAGCATGCATTTCGCCATATTGGTGGGTAATCGGCCTTCGGTAGATTAGAAGAGAGATCCTGGTATATATCATCCTACTATGTACAGAATCCGGGCTATACACAATCCTCTCTGAACACCATATCAATGTAGCCTGCCGGGTCTAGCCACGACGCAGCGATATAAGTCTGGGCATACCTTCAACCCTCAATATATGCAGTTCCATCCACAGCCTACAGCACCGCCTTCTCCGCCACCAACCCATCACCACTCTTCTGGACCAACTCGACCACATCCTCCGCAACTCCCCAAGAGATCTCATACCCCCTCCCCGCAGCCCCGTACCCATGAACAAGCGTCCTCCCCTCGCCCACCTTCTCCACCTCTATGCGCATCCCGCCCTCCCTCGCCGGCCGTCTCCCAACAATATCCCGAATAACGTCAAACTTGCCCCCGCTCTCAGCCGTGAACGGGAACCACCTCGCCGCGTCGCTGAGCAGTTTCTCCCTCGTTTCGAGCGACGGTTTCGGGTCCCAGTCGTGCGGCTGCTTCGTACCACCGATGATCGTGCCGCCTTCCAGTGGACGCGGGATACAGAACGACCAGCTGCCGTCGGAGTTCTGACGGGTAAGAGTCACAGAGCACGGGTTGCGGACGAGGCAGGTTTGGCCTGGTTCGCGGCGTTAGCTCCTGTCTTACAATTACCTGAGGTAACCTCAGGTATGTATGCATGTATGCATGTTGGATGAAGGGAAGCATACCACGAATGATAAACGACTTCGGATCCCCAAACCCAACCCCGGAGCAATTCACCACGGTCCTAACATTCGGAGCCAGATAAAACGCCTCAAGCGGACTAGCAAGCGTATACTCTCTCGTCAACCCCCCACCCAGAATAAACTTCCTGAGCATATAAGCGCAATAGACCGGCGAATTAACCGTAAACGTATCATACCGCACCCCCCACTTCACACCGGCCGGCATCTCGTCCTTCGCCAGGTGCCGAAACCCATCGAGATGGGAGTAGGAGCGCGCAACGGCTTCCTGGTCCAGGTACTCGCTCGGCGGGTTCTCGAGGTGCTCGATGCCCTCCGTCACTGCGACGCCGGAACCAGGCACCTTCGCCTCGGCCTTGAAGTGCTGGTAGGTGCGGCGGGCTTGGGTTTCCTCGCGGAGGGATTGCGGCGAGGAGCCCGGGACGGGTCGGTAGTGGGCGCCGGCCCAGGGGGAGGCGTAGTTGACGGAGGTGGTGTGCGGCCAGTCGCGGGCGACGAGGAGGATTTGAGTTGAGCGGCGGGCGAAAGTGCGCTGGAGGCGGAGGGCTGTGGAAAGGCCGATCACGCCGGCGCTGTTGTGACCTATTAGCTGCTTGCATCGGATTTGAGATGGTGAGAGGGGGCTCACCCGATAACGACGATTGTTTGTTTCTGCGCCATTGTGGCTGCGAAGTTGAGGGAAGGGAAATTGATGTGGTTGTGAGAAAGTTGTAGACTTGTATGCAGAGCAGTGGGAGCTGGGGAGTTTAAAGGTCCCGCAGGAAGTGAGAGCGCCGATTTTCGGCCGGAATTGAGGCTGATAAACTCCCTCCTCTACAGGACGGGGAGGCTCTGTTATAAAAGTGTAACTTATTGCGGCGGGTATTATCTACCTCGTATCATGCTTGTTTTGGGAGAGACATCATTATTGTTAAGAATGTGCAATTCCACATGTTTTATAGTACCAGGTAAAAGAAGGGTGGAGCTACGCTAAGATAATGGTTCTGTGGAGACGCTGATAAAACGGATAATTTTCCACTACTGAAGCTCTAATTAGGCGAGTCGAGACTGAGAGCCTACAACTGTAGCTTTTGCTCGACGTATTCTTTTCCCATACCGGCTGAAAAAAGTATGCTCTGCGACCGCTCAGCCACCACAAGCGTCCCAGCTATGCAAATGTCGTCTCAATTGGCCGAAGACTGAGACGCAGAACCGCCGTGGCGTCGGGAACGTGTTGGGAAAAACCTGGCGATAGGTATGTAGTTCAACAGCAGTGTCATATGCAAGATTCGTCCGATAATCGCCAGCCGGCCGCGCCAATCGGCCTGAACTGCGACGATTGCAGGGTGGGAGCAGCACTTCAGCGACATGCTGTAGATATTGAAGAAAGAAGTGGACAGCCGCGACGTCACTAATCCAACGCGTCCGGCAGCTTCTCGATGGTGAATTTTCCTCGGGCGACTTTCATAATCGGAACACCGGGGATTTTGCGGAGTCGGCGACAGAGCTCCTTATCGTTTGTTCCGACGATATAGATGCGGTGCTTCGATACCTTCGTGGCGTTAGCACTGACCAACTTATCTTTTTAAAATGAGTTAACTCACCCTGTCCACCAGACAGTCATCCGCATATGTACCCTTGTGCGAGCACTTGACACGCTCCCATCTCGGATCCTTCGCAACCCGAAGTGCAAGACGGTACTTCTCACCTAGCTTTTCCAATTCCGCAATCGTGCAATCCGTGAAAGTCGGGATACACTTCGCATACAATCTAACCATTATAAGCACATATCCAGTCCATCCAGAATAATCCAACCTACAAGTCCATCATAGCAGGCAGCAGATCAAGCTTGGCCCTAATAGCGTGGGAAACAAAGTTGGTATCGACAAGGACACGGTAAGGAGGACCGAGGGCAGTGTTTGCGGCGAAGAACATGTTGGTCGGAGCAACTGAGACATGACGAGCCACCTCATCGCCAGACTTCGGCTTCGGCTTCTCAGGCGCTTTCTTGAGACGTTCGTCGCGGGCTTTAATCGTGCGCTTCATCTGTTTGGGGGGTCAGTGGCGGGTGCATGATTTGGTCGGGCTAGTTGGACGAACCTGCGCGAACTTCTTGGTTTTCTTTGCGACACCCATCGTTGCGGCGGCGAGTAGATCTTCGGCAGTAGGTAGAAATCCAAACTCGAGCGGAAATGTGAACTAGAGATTCGCCGTTGATACGAAGCGGTGTTGGAGGATCTCGAAAAAATTGTCGGGCCGGAATTTCGCCGGCGATAGCATAGCAGTAGTCACGTGATGGTTTATGCAGATGTACATAACCCCAAACAGGAAGGGATAACTGTGCACCTCACCTACAACTTACCCTGCGTATCTTCATACTACTGAGCACTCTGAATAGAAGGGACATCACCTTGTATACAGGCTGTGCAGCAGCTCAGTAATTAGTTACCAATGGCTCTACATTACAGAGCCTGCGATAGTGCTGGATGACTAACTACATACAGAGTAGGCTTTGTAGAACCATCCGCGAGGTCTTATTGTGGCAATGATACTAAACGGAACGACATCCTCGGCCTATGTTAAGCATCAATGGACAATGCAATGTATTCAGAAAGTAGGACAAATGCCACACAGCCTGCGCAGCATAACCCTCCTTCCAATTACTAGCAGCCACCAACCTCATTACATCAGGTATGAAATAAACCACGTAGATAGGGAATGGATTACTCAGGCCGCCTTCTCAGGGTCCGTACTCTTGTCCTCCCCAGCCACAGTCACAGTTGCTGTCGCAGGTGCAGCGGCCGATTCCGAATCCTTATGTTTACCCTCAGCGATTTCGCGCTCGAGCTCATCGAGGCGGGACTTGTGCGGAAGTCTCCTCCAGGCCGGGATGCCAGTGTCAAAGACCTCGTCCATCTCTTCGAGGGTGTATCCCTTGGTTTCGGGGGCGGTGAGGAACATGTGGATGGCGGCGGTGGTGTTAAAGGCTGCGAACTATAGTGAAGCGGTTAGTGACTGCTGCAGGTGCAGAGTATGAGTAGTAGTATGGTACGTACGATCATGTACATCTTCCAGTTGATGTTCCAGAGAAGAGGCGGAACGAAGAGCGCAAGAAGACAGTTCCATGTCCAGTTTGATGCCGTCGCCAGAGACACAGCCTTGGCTCGGACCTTGGCCGGGTAGATTTCCGCCGGGTACGTCCACGAGGCCGGTCCGATTGTTGTGGCAAAGGAACAAACAAAGAGGTAGGACATGGCGATGATGGCGCGTCCGACGTCCGGGTGGTCCGCCACGGTCCAAGAGATGGCGTCGGAGTTCGTGTCGCCCTCCCTCGTGGGTCGACCGTATTCAGCCTGCAAGCCACCCTCCACGTACAGGAAGATCGCTTGCATGGTAAAACCAGCAATAATAGCGGGGCGTCGACCGATCTTGTCCAGGTACAGAATAGCTGGGAGGGTCAGAGCTGTGTTAAGGATATACTGGATGGAGGCCGTCAGAAGCGGAGATCCAGTGCCTGTGCTCTGCATGATATACACTATACACGCGCCTGGTTAGAACGCAAACTCAAACAGTACTGCGACCGGGAATCTCACCAATATAGTACATCATAACATTCATGCCGCAAAGCTGAGACCACATCTGCAGGGACATTCCAAGGAAAACACGCTTGGCGATGCGCGGCTTCATGAATTCCTGGTAACTGGTCGAGGCTTGTTCGCGTTCAAGGGCAAGAGCTTCTTCGATTTCTCTGTACTGCGCCAGGACCTTGGGGTGGTTCATGTCGCCGCCGCCGTGGAGTTGGGAGAGGACGTGCATGCACTCGTCCCAGCGGTCCTTACTAGCGAGCCATCGGGGAGACTTGGGGTAGAAGAAGAGGCCCACAAAGTATATTGCGCCGGGAATGATCTGAATACCCCAGGGGATACGGAAGGCTGCCGTGCTCTGGTTTTCGTTCTCTGGGCCGCCGTCGACGTTACTTGAGCCGTATTGCTGCAGATATTAGCTGCTGCCGGGCGGCGTGCTGGAGGTCAAACATACAATGAAGTATTGGATGAGGATACCCCATGTAATCGCCCATTGCTGCAAGGAAATCATGCGACCTCGAATTTCTTTCGGACTGACTTCGGCAATGTAGACTGGAACCATGGCAGAGGCGACGCCTACACAAATCCCGGCAACTGCACGGCCCACAACCAACAGAGGAATACCGTTCGAGACACATTGGAAGCTAAATCGTTAGCAGTTAAAACTCGAAGAGGGGAGGGAGCATACAGAGACCCGATGATCCATAGAGTAGAGGAGAGCTGGATAGCCGTGACACGCGAATACCTGTCGGCCAAAAAACTAGACGCCAATGCCCCAACGAGCGATCCAAATGGCATCGCACATGTGATGGCACCCTACTCTCGTCAGTTGCGCTCGTATACAGGAAGAAAAGACAGACCTGTTTGTAATTACCGCCGCCGACTTGGAAGTAGTTGTTGTATGCCGCGGTTCCAAGGACACCTGCGATGGTGAGATATTGCTCTGCAGTCATGGGCGCCTGAGCAAGGGCAGCTCACCACTCATAGACGAGATGTCGAAACCAAACAGACCACCACCTAAAGTCCCGTAAGCAACCGATCGAACGTATTCTGTCGTGGATCCGTACCCAGGGTCATGAACGCGCAGAGAAAGTAAACATTATAAGACTTCTTGATCTTCATCTTGAAGGCTACTGGCGCAAGCTGTCACGCCAATTGGAAGGACACACAGGGAGCAAGAAAAAAAGGAAAGAAAAAGAAAGGAAAGAAGAAAATTCGAGGCCAAGGAGATCGTATTATATTCCCTCAGTCGACCTCGACCGGGGGAGGAGAACCGTAAGCTCCGGAACTCGTCACCATACTTGCAGTCAAGAATTCACAGCTCAAAACAGCGCAGTGCAACGTAACATCCAGAGGCGCCCTAAAGCATTGGGTGAAGCTACTTGGCCAGTGTCGGAAGCTCACAAGACATTTAGTCGACGCCACAAACCCTCCGGAGACTTGGTTGACTTGATAAACGCTCCAATCAGGCTGGCACACAGTTTCCGCGCCCAGTCTGGGGAAGTCAACTTAGAGACGCGTGACAAGCTTAGCCTAGCCACTGGAAGAGAAGACAGAAGGAGAAAAGCAAGGGAAGAGAAGCCGCTGGCAGACCGAAAGAAGTGTTGTGCAGTGACAGAGCTGCAGGCCGAATCAGTATCTCACCATCAGTCAAGTGAAAGCGCGTCGTGGTATCCGCGAAGTTATGATGCGAATAGCTGGTAAAGCTTTGATTCTTGGGATACTAGGATCATGCAATACTTACCCCGTCGATAATAAGCCCTTTGACTTCCAAAAGACAAAGGAATCCGGGGGATGGCCCCAGGATTGGTGGAAGTATATTGTCACCTCGTCAGCAGTTTGCAGCCGAACCCCTCGGCAGTAACAGTCACACCACTCTACGACTCGTCCCATTGAGTCCACAGCCCACCTCAGCAGGGATGAAATCCCATCCCGGTTCGGGCCAGGATCTTCGCTTCTTTCCAATAGAAACCCGCTGTAGATGTTGGCACTTGGTTAGCTCGGATTGCTTCCAATCAGCCGCCCTCCCGAAATTAGGGCGACGTCTGACATCCCGTTAAGGCTTCCCCGGACTCTCTCGAGGCCTTCAGGAATGTCTTCTGTCAAAGAATCAGCTGGCCAGTTAGGTACGAGTCAATCATCTGCCGTCTGGTGGACGCGGATAATAATACCGCACCCCTACAAACTGGTAACTGGTAAGGCAGTTATTGTCTTTAACCGAGCAGAGACGGCCTGGGTAGCGGTAAAGATCCCTGTCAGTTTAGCTTGGACAGGACTCGAGATTCTTACACAAGAAAATACTCGAACTGACGAGTCCAAGGTCCGTGGCTCCGTACAAGGTTTTCGGTTGAACTTGCATCTACGGGTCAATATGCGCCGAGTGAGCAAATTGAAAAAAGGAAAAAGAGCCGAGCTGAGTCAATCTGATAGCCGAAAGGAATTTTCGAGACAATCGAGACATGGCAGCGAAGTGATCCTCAAAACAACGCTTCAGCCCGTAGACAGTATCTCTCTTACATACAAAACATCAGAAGCATAAGATCATCTCAGGCAGTCTGTTCTCCTCACTGCAAAATACAAAACACCTCCCTGCGTCCTCGCTGCTGCTCTGAGTCTTTTCCATGTCTTTGGAATCACTCCAACAGCCGATGGCAACCCGGGCATGGATAAGACGGCAAACACCAGCGTTCACTTCGCCACGTAGCCCTCAACATGATCGTGACAACAAGCTGTCTTGCTACTGCAAGTGCGGCGTGTTGTCACAGATCAACACCATCATGAGTCCGGAGCAGCCCGTGGGCCGCTGCCAGTATGAGAAGGGTCTCGCAACCCAATCGTCCAAGTCTCGCGTCGCTTGGAGATCTCCCGGGCTCAGACACCGACCTCTGCTGGCGTGTGAGCCGCGGGCAGTGAGACTTGCTCACCGTGCAGCTTCGACAGCCGCTCCTCTTCCTTCTGTTCCCGTATCCTCTCTGTCTCCCTCCGTAACGCCGCGAGGTTAAATGCGCTGTCGTCTTCTTCGTCGGATTCCTCCTCGCTGTCCTCAGTCCGCCAGTTGCCACTCTCAAACAGTGATCTTCCGGTATCTTCCTTGGCCCTGCGGGCCTGTTCCTCGGCGGCCTTCTTGTCCAGGCGTTCCTTCTTCCATTTGGCAAAAGACTCCGGCGTAACAGGGGTCAGTTCTCCAGTAAGCTTGTGTCGTTCGCTCTCGAGCCAGTCTTCCAGAGTCAGAGTGTTGAGCGGAGATTTGTCCATCATGGCCTTTTCTGCGGCCCTCTGCTCCTTTGTCTTGAGGACGAATCTGCAACGAATCAGTAATGAGAAACCACTACTCGTCAAAAGTAGAACATACCCAGGTGGCAAACTATGCTTGTACATGCACTTATCACCTCCGTTTGGACAGACCCAGAACCAACCATACTTCTGGTTCTCAACCGCCTCGATAAAGTACTTGCAGACCTTATCGGTCGTCGTCCGCGGGTTACCGTGCTTGCTCAGGACGACGTTGCGAAGCTTCTCCTCGTCCCAATTGTCCATCGTATCACCCTTCTTCTTCTCCTCCTCCGCCTCTCGAGAATCGGTGTACAGATCCTTCTTGGCTGACTTGCGCTCTACACCGGGATCATGGCTGAACTTGCACTTACGGCCCTTCTCACAGTTGCCCTGCTTGAAGAAAATGCACAGTACAGTCTTGGGGTCGACACCAAAAGGAACCTTCTGCACCTGGACAGGCTTGAACAACTCGGCGGCTTCCCGCTTCGCCTGCTCAGAAGCCTTCTTCTCGGCTTCGCGTCTGGCCTTCTCAGCCTCTTTCCGTTTCTCCTCGGCGTTCTTGTTGTGAGAGGCTTGCGCTTGTAACTGTGCGATCTGTCTCTTGGCACTCCCACCTTTTTTCTGTTTCGCAGAAATCTGTTAGCGACCGATTTCGAGCGTCGATAGGGATAGGGCGCGATAACGTACGTTTTTCATACCAAAGGTCTATTATGAGAGATCATGTTAGCGAGATGGAACTCAACGGCTATGATGGAAAAAAAGTCTTCGAATGAGCACGAACCTTGTCTTCGACAGTGGTCTTCTTCTTCTTAGGCTGATCGCCACCTTTCTTGGGAGGCATGATGGGCGACTTCTTATATGACGCTTCTAGATGCTCTATATGAATGCAAGTGTTCGATAAAAATGCTCTCAACTCGGCCTAGTGAGTCGAGATTAGCGTCGTGGAGCGGCGGAAGGCGGCTCGTGCAAGGAAAGGCCGGACAAGATTGGGGGGAGAAAAAAGGTTTTATTGCCCAGGCTAAAAATGAGATGCTGGAGGGAGGGAAACCCAGACAATGCCAGGCAAAGAATCAGACGCTAAAGCCTCGGCCGGACAGAGAATCAACAATTGTGGTAGTGACACAGGTAGTTGGAAGAAAGATGGTTGCAAGTTCTCCTCCGCACTTTGGTGTGGGTTTGAACCCAAGCCTTGTCAGTTAGTGTGGCGGAAACAGTTGGAATGCTTCACATAATCCGCTCTCCGCCAATCGACTTTAGGGTGGCCCAAAAGGCATACCGTTTCTCATGACAACTTGCAGAGCAAGTGGACTCTACAAATCTATGACCAAAATAGGCGTTTACAAGAAGGTTAGTGCTGTAAGAATGCGCAAACCCATGCTGCCTGGCAATGCTCAGCAAGGTTGAGAACCACTGGTATGACTGGATAGACCTACACTCGGACTTTCTCCATTTAATGATTAGCCAAGGGTTGCATTGGAGATATCCAACGATATATTTCAGTTTGAATTTGGCAGTAGCTGGATAATTTTGAATTGTTTGTTCTAGGCTTGGAGGAGCAGCCAACGTGGGCAACACACATATATATACCTGCGAGGACCCTTGTCCTTGTTCTGCACCAGTGAACCTGCCATGGTTGCAGGTGCACTACCTACCTTAGCCATGAGTCGATAATAGTTATGGCTATACGCCAAGCGTTTCCGAAATATTTTACATATAGCAAGACTCTACATATAGATAAGGTTAAGCGAGGAGGATGGTTCAGAAAGTATCTTAGTTCGATCTGAACATCATCAATTAGGTCCCGTCCCAAATGAATTCCAAGGCCACAAAGTTCGTACAAAAATGCGATAAGGTTGATATTTTTGTTTTTTGATCTTCATGCTCAAAAGGCTTGGTATGAGGTCTTCAGCGAACTAAAATAAGCCGAAGGCGTAGGCAAGCGCCGGCTGCCGATCCGGATAGTGGATGACTGGATGTTGATCAACGGTATAATTTATGATCGTGGATAACCGGATATGACGTCCATTAACTTGAGGGTCTCCATCTCCAGGCTCGACCCCTTTCTGTTCCAAATTCCATCACTCCGTCCCAACTTCATCAGATTCCCCAAAAACTCCAATGCTTACGAAACCTCCTGAATCTTCGCAGACTTATCTCCATCCTTCTTGTCAGCTTCCTCAAGCTCGGGCATCTCATCGTCATCCTGCACCGCAGCGTTAGCTTTCTAACATCTCCCTCCAGACAAACTACATGTACTTACCGATTCGTCCCCCTCGGCGCCCTCACCAGCACCGGCACCGGCACCTCCGAGGCCAGCACCGAGTTTCGAGAAGTCAATGTTTCCAAGACCACCTTGGTCCATACCATCAAATCCACCGAAGTTGTTTGCATAGTCATCTTCCGGAGCCTCATCCTGTTCATCCTCATCCACCCACTTGCAGTATGTCAGCATCCCATTTGCCATAGCCAGGGCGCAAAACGCGTACCTTGTCAAAGTCGGTCTTGATGAAGTGGATCTTCTGCTTGGTCTCCAAAAGACGGGGCCAGTATTCATCCTTCAGTTCCTTCTTGCGCAGCACAAGTTCGACCTCGCGGTCGCTGTGGTTGACTTTGCTGTTCTCGGGTTCAATCTCAGCAAACAGATCGAGGGAGACCTCGTATTTTACGCCCTTCTTGGAGTTCCCAGAGAAGGTGACGTTCTTGGCCGTGAGGTCGAGCTTCGCATCGGACCGGGCGACATCAGGAGCCTTGATGCTCACGTAGAGATAATTGCGCTCTGCATCAGTTGCAGAAGAGCGCTGAGCCCATGTGACTGTAGGCGGGGGCTCAGATCAGCAACGGGACATTGCAAAAGCGCAACAAACATGAGAAGGCCTTTCGTCATAGCGGTCAAGCCAACGACAAGGTCTTCAAAAGTGTAGTGGGACGTTGTATACACGCAGAGCACGCGGAAGCGGGGAAGCTGAGGGACTGCAGGAAAACGTACCTTCGGGATGAACTTGAGGGAGGTCGGACATTATGACGAGGGGTTTCCTTCTTAGAATAAAGATTGGAGTGAGGGAAAATTAAGAGTAGATATAGATCGAATTTCAGTAGTGCAGCAAGAATGGTAAGAGGCAGAAATCTGGAAGGGATGTTGCTGATGAGGAGCAAGAGCACTTTGAAATCCAGCCTCTCTTAGCTTGCAGATCGCTGAAGTGGTGCTAGAAAGTACTGGAACTCCTTAGACTCAGCGGCTGTTTGTCCTGTTTGCACCTTCTTTGATCGAGTCCGTCCTCTGCCCGTCCACGCGACGTCACCGCACGGCAGCCTCAGGCATGGCCCATCTTTCTTGGCGGCTGCCGACTTCAGCCACCAGTGCTCTCGCTTGCTCAAGACAATAATGTCAACAGCACAGCAGCATGACCTAGGAGCACTGATTTACCGGCCGTAAACGAACTGATGAACCACACTTACTTTGTCTATTGCATCTTTCTCAGAGTCATATTGCTTGAAATCGCTTGGTGTTCATTAACATTGTACCCCGCTCCGCTATCAGGAGACAAGGTCGCCTAACAGCAAACCCTCAGCACATCAGGTTCACCAACGTGCCCAGCTAGATAGACTTATCAACAACATCTTTCTTGCCGCTACCAATCGATCCAGACTCAAGAAACTTGGCCATTGTCAGCCATGGAGTCACTCAAGGCGGTTTTCTTTGGCCCCGACCCCCAAACACAGGTATGCTTCCAGCGCTCGCTTTCCCGAATGCGCTAATCTTCTCTGTAGATGAGGAAATGTAACCAGCTCATCCGCGCAAATACCCGCCAATTGGATCGTGACATCGCTCACCTCAAGACTCTCGATAGCAAAACGCGGCAGAACATCATGAGTGCCTCGAAACGAGCCCAGCGGAACCCCGCTCGCGCAAAGCAGGCCAACATGGAAGCCAAAACACTTGCGCGGGAACTCGTCCGGGTTCGAAAGCAATCTGCCCGACTAACAACAAGCCGGGCTCAGCTACAAAGCGTTCAAATGCAGGTTAACGAGGCGTTTTCGATGCGAAAGATCCAGGGGAGTCTACAGAAGTCTACAGGAATCATGAAGGACGTCAACAATCTCATTCACCTGCCGCAGCTCTCCGCGACGATGCGACAGCTTGCCACGGAGTTAGTACGAGCAGGCATAATTGAAGAGATGGTGGATGACGCGATACCAAATAATGAATTGCTTGAAGACGAAGAAGCGGAAGCTGATGAGGAAGTCGACAAGATCTTGCAGGAAATCCTACAGGGAAAACTATCCCAGGTGGATGTCAAACCGGAGAGGCCACTGGAGGAGCCTCAGCCGGCGGAAGAGGAGTTCGAGGATCAGGAAGCCGCGCTCGCACAGATGCGAGGTCGCCTGGAAGCCCTGAAGAGCTAAGCTGGAAGCTGACGCTACGAAGACGCATACTCTTTGCATGCCGCCCACTTATCTGTTCAATCCTCAATGGAGTTCCGTACGATAGAGCGTTGGTAGCTTCGTTTATCTTTGTCTGATTTCTCCCTTTTTCCACGATGCTGCTCAAAGCTGGCCTTGGAGACAGAGTCATGGACCAAGTTCCTTTTTATCTCGAAGACTCTTAGCTTAATAACCTGCAAGATTTTCTCTGGCGGTGAACACAGTTTTTATCATGTTATACACTGCGGCAATTGGGCAGCAGATTTGGCATTAAGTTACAGATGTTCCAAGGTTTATTCCCCCTTCCTCCCGATAACCATTAGAGTGAATAAAGAGTTATACTATGCAGCTGAGACTTTTCATTTCAATTTACAATTCAAGTTCCTCATCGAATTTACAGCCCTTGTCACTGGGCGCTGCACTGCTTGTAGGCGACCACATTAGGACTAGCGTGGCACCCACTCCGCCTTCCGCTCTCGTCCCTTCCAAACTTCCTCCTGTCCTCTTATCTCGCCCTCTTGTCTCCTTCCTCCCTTGCTCCCTTCTCCATCCATCATCCTACCTCCATCAGTTCGCCAAATACGCCGTTTTCTGTTATCAGTCTCTTCTTAACTGAACTTTCGGACAGCTGCATCGGACTATCCTGCAGCGCCCATAGCCTCCGCCTCGATCAACGCCCCTTTTCGAGGTGCAAACACCGACACCTAGGCGCCACTGCAGTTGACGCGCCCAACGTCTGCGCCATATCCGATTCTTTATCAAACCCCTGTCTTTCCTCAACTTTTCCCCACCTCAGATATGTCTTCCAAGCTCGATAAGTCTCTGGACGAGATCCTCGTCAACCGCCGTCAGGGAGTGCGCCGCCGCCGTCGCGCGCCCGGGTCGAAGGCTGCCCCTGCTGCAGTCCCAGTTGGCGGAGTTAAGAAGTCCACAAAGAGCGCGAAGCCAGCTGGAAAGGCTGCTCAGAACGGACATCCTGTTCCAAGTGAGAGCAAGATTATGGTCAGCGGCTTGGTAAGCTTTACTCCATACTCCTACGTATCCAGCGGATGATTGACTAACATCCTTAGCCCGCTGATGTGAATGAGGCCAATATCAAGGTATGTTGATTGAGAGGCCTTCGCCTTGGGTTTCTATCGCCGTGTCTTTTCCTCGAAGCCTCCGGGTCGCAATAGCCCCATTCGCCTCGGCCTACAGTGCCATCCATATTGTCGTGGTACGGGCGGGCAGTTACTCCTTCCTGAACGGTCGCTATGCCTTCCCTTGAATCTGGCATATGCGACGTCAGAAGTCGAGTTTTGCCACAGGCATGCAGTACGTATCTTGCGTCAATGGATCCCACCAAATCCTGCTTGATACGATGCCTACTGCGCCGTGGTTGGAGTGGAACCACAGTCCACCATGTCGAGCCCTCTTCTTCATGCCTGCGTGATTCATATATTGGGTTTTGGGCGTCAGCGAGTGCATCAGCATACCAGCAGTAATCAGTGACAATCCAATTCCTTGTGGGCGCCGCATGTCCTCGACTCCTTTAGGTCGCTGGACCAACCTGCTTTTGATGGGGGAGGGTGCGGTACTGATTCGATCTGGCTTCGAGGTTGCGGTATCTTTGCATCGCTTCAATTCTGCCCTTGTTTAGGAGGCATGGGAAAAGAACGGCACCTCGCTTCTCGCCACGAGAGAGAATGGTCAAATGATGAGTAGGCAGTCGCGCAGACTGGCTCGTCCTGCGTTCGTTTTCGGCTTTCATCCTTTGTCTGGAAATTTGTGGGGCGCTTGGAATATTTCTTTGGGTGGGAAATCCTGGGGGCTGTTCGAACACGCAGCAATCAAGGCTTGAGGCAACCTTGGACGGAATTGTTCGCTTCGTTTCGGTGGATCGTTGCTCGATATGCTGGATTCGCTCGTGCCGCTACTAACAATCGCTGTGCGCTCGCTGATGCTCCTTGCTGTCGAGTTGGGGCGGCATCCATGCTTCTGAGATTTCGATGCGATACTGTTGACGCGATTTATACCAGACCTTGGGTTAACGTACTAATCCTCTGTTCTACTCCTTAGGAATATTTTTCCAAATCCGCAGGACCCGTCAAGCGAGTCATGCTCACCTACAACCAGAACGGCACCAGCCGTGGTATTGCGTCAATTGTCTTCAGCAAACCAGACACAGCCGCAAAGGCCGCAAAGGACCTGAACGGCCTTCTTGTGGATGGCCGGCCAATGAAGGTTCGATCTTCTCAGATTTTCGTTGTCTTCACTGACTAATCGTTCCTAGATCGAGGTGATTGTCGATGCCTCACATGCTCCTGAGGTGCCTGCGCCCAAGCCTCTTTCCGACCGTGTCGCGTAAGTGCAATCTCGCAACCTTCCGTGAACAACGACTTATAATTTTTATTTTACAGCCAGGGCAAAGCGCAACCAAAACCGGCAACTGCGGCAAAGACCGCCAACGCGGGCCGCGGACGTGGCCGCCGCCCTCGCAAAGCTGGCGCTCGCCCGAACCGTCCCAAGACCAAGACCGCCGAAGAGCTCGACGCGGAGATGGTTGATTATTTCAATAGCGCCGAGAACAGCGCGCCAGCGGACAACAACGCCGCTGCCACAGGCGCTCCGCAGCAGGCTGCCGGAGGTGAGGATCTAGGAATGGCTGAGATTTCGGTAAGTGCCCAACCGCAGACCTTGGGGAAGGGGGTATCGGCTAACTTGTCTTAGTAATTCAACCTCTACGTGATTCTGAATCACAACCGGATTCGAATTTCTTCCTGGCAAGTTGTGGACGCTCGTGGGCATGATTTCGGTCTTCTCTTAATTCCGCCATGATTACTTTTAACTGCATGTGTTCTATTATTTTACCTCTTTAAACTCTATTGAATTTCTCGCTGCCTGCCGCTATCGCGCTTTTGATGGCTGAGGAAGACTGGATGTATGTAATATGCCAATGAATCCTTGACATGATATGACTGTTTCAGACAAAACGCAGTACCTGCTGCCTAGATATCCGTGTTGTTTCATTGCGACTCGTATGCCTGACGCCCATCCTCAGTGACCATATGTCCAGCAGATTGGTACATTTACCGTCACCATTTCTTGTTGAACCACAGGGGTCGAAATTTCGTCCTATGCAGTGCGATTGTTACTGGCAAATATCAGAGCGCTCGATATTTTTGCCTTATGAGGCCTTGGAGGAAGGACCAGTTTTCCCACGCCCTCACTCAGCCCTCATTATCGTCTTCATCATCAGCCAGTCCGGGGAGTTGAGCGAGAGAACGGCTCGTGAACAAGCTCAGTCGCTGCATCCAACCTTCCTTGACCTTCTTGCTCTCAGGATTTGCCACGGGCTCGCAAAAGTAGCAACGGAGAAACATCTCCAGTGCCGCGGGCGCCGCCGCTGAATCGCTGCTGAAATCGAACCGGTGCGAATACAGCATGACCAGTTGGCGACCATCGTGGTGGGCCTGCACAATCCGACCTGATTTACAGTCCATGCCGTCCTCTGTTCTGGCTCCGTAATACGACAACACAAGCACCTGTACGCGTCAGCTTCCTGAGATCGACCACAGGGCCTCGAATGATTCCTTACCGGAAGGTGTGCATGGTGCTGGTTCTTTTCCATCTCCATCCGAACCCTCATCACCTGCAGAATAGCTTTGACCTCGCGGTGCGTCATTGCCGTCCAGTTAGGATCGGTTGGATCCGGAGTGCTGACCAGTATCTCGACCAGGGCGTGGGGGAATCTGTGCTCCGGGTCCTCGAGGACTTCAATAATCTCCCAGTGTTCATCTTCCATCAGGTCGAGATCCGCGCCGGAGCGCCATTTGCCCTTTGTGGTCGGACTGGTTGGCCCTGTTAGCTCTTCGACCAAAAGCCCAGTGCTTGCATAGAGGGCCAAGGTTTCAACTCACCCGTCCTGTCTGAGGACCGTCGGGGCCAGATTCGGCTTCAACTCAGGCAACTCGTGCTTGTTCGTCTCCGCCACATACTTCAGCATGGGCGGGTACAGGACCCGCGGGCCGCCAGCGTCACCGCTACTCACAGAGTCAGAACCGCATGATAACGGGGAGGAGCAGCACGACCAGGACCTCGTGAACGCGCACGAAGACGAAAAGCGTGAAACGGTATGGGGGGTCGAGGCTGTGGGCGACGTCGACGCGGGAGACGAAGGAGATCCCGGCGACGACGCCCCGGACGCACGTTTGGCACAACCCCAGACTGTTTTCCTCTGCTCTTTCACGGGGTTTCCGGGCTCGAAGTGGCTGGGGGTGAATTGGATGGGCTTTCTCTCCTTCACGGGGGTTTCGACGCGGCGGATCAGGATCCTTTGCCGTCTGGCGGCATCGAGGTCCTTGATCTCGTTGATCTTGGAGTGGAGGCGGAGGATGTCCTTCCAGACTTTCTCTCGGTCGATTTCTGGGGTTTCGGGGGCGGAGCTTTCGGGATTGGGATCGAGAGTCGGAGGGAGTGTGGATGACATGGTGACTTTTTGGATGTAGTATTGTTGCTGGTTGGATGTGAGGGAGGAAGGAAGGTGGTGAAGATGGAAGGAACAGCCAGTGTTCTGCTTGAAGATGAGGAGAGAGGGGATTCAAAGAGCTGGGAATTGGCCAGTGGGACAATAGAGACGGCATTAGTGAATGTGCATGGGGTTCATTTCTTGAGATTTTGTTCAGAGCTTGGGCTCACTCAGGGTTGCGATGAGGATGAGGGTCTCAGGAACAGAAGGGCTATACTTACACTGATCCTGTGGCTGCACGACAGCAATACTACGGCGTGGAAGACTTATCTATATAGACTGCAAGGTTCTATCAGCTTGGTAAAGCAGTTTGATCAGCTATATTGCGCTTTTAATTCCATTATTGTGGTTGGCTCTGTACAATATTCTTGTTCCGTATGTACATTCTTGTTCAAGAGCGCCTTATGCAAAAGCCAACTCCGCGAGAGATGCAGTAACAATGCAAGAACTTTCTAATCTGCACTACTAGGTAGAGGCCACAGGCATGCCTAGCCTCTGCTAATGATGTCATTCTACTGCTTTCTTTGATTAAGTGGGAATAGCAGGCTCAAGCTGGAGGCTGGGATGAAGCTATTCAGATATGCCGGCTGCTCTCCTTAGGTAAAGCATATACCTCCCGCCAGACCATCCAGCATACCCTCAATTGTCTCGAAGCTTCGCCAGCAATAAGGACTGCAACAAAAGTACAATTATAGCCAGCTACTGCTAATCATAAGGATTCAGGTGTGAGTCTGTGACCGGATATACGGCAGTTAACCCCGACCACCTCCTCAAACAAAGAAAAGACATGCAGCTTCTCCTACCCAACAACAAGCCAGACCCGCTCTCTACAAGCCCCCTGCTCTCAATCTCAATATCAAGAATCGGCCTCAGCCGTCTCAAGCCCCGGATGGACCATGTAGGGCACCACGGCTCTGCATCCGTACCTACAGTGAGTTGAATTTCTGCGTACCAACCAACATACCAACACCACAGAAGGAAGAAAATACTAACAAAAGGCCTTCTTGAAGATGCAACAGGGCTGATTTGTCCCGCTTTATCTCCCGGTTTCCCCGCTTTTTGCTCTCTTCCTCCTCACAATAATATCGATGATAAAGCAAAAAATGGCTAGGATTTTAAACGCATAACCCCCTCCTGGAAAAAAAAACCTGAACACTACAAGCCTACAAGCACGGTAGAAATAATCAATCGGCTTTAGAAAAAGCAGAGAAGCGGAGTGAAAACATGTCAACCGACCAAACAACGTGATGCCCGAGGAGGCTATCAGACCCCCGAAGGCCTTTGGGGATCTGCCCTTGGACGAGGTGGTGCAGGAGAGTAAGTATAGAAGACCAAACCCGCCCTCTCCCACATAAGTACCGTCCCTTTTTATGCAAGGTAGCTGACAAGCTCATCGCATAACCATGATTAGAGCTCCCCGTGCCAAGGACGCGAGTGATCTCCTCGCAAGCATACGGCATGTCCCTGTGGGGGCGATGTGCGAAGATCATCGCCGAGCTGCCCGACGGGACGATCGAAAAGTACTTTCTAAAAGTGAGGCCTCCTCCAGTATCCTTAACCTATGGAAGGGTGGGAATGCTGATAGATACAGATCACCAAAGGCCCGAACGCGGCAACAATGTCCCACGGCGAATTCGAATCCATGAAAGCCCTCAACCTCACCCTCCCCAGCATCGCGCCGAAGCCCTGGGCCTGGGGCCACTTTCGACACGACCCAACGCAATACTTCATCCTCACTGAATTCCGTGACGTTGGCGAGCAACCGCCCGACCCTATGCGCTTCACCGCGCGACTCGCGGAGCTACACAAGAAGTCCGTCTCCCCGACGGGCCTCTTTGGCTTCCACACGACAACCTGCCACGGCACGGTCCCGCAGGTGACTGATCTCTGGGAGGCGTCGTGGGCGGCGCTGTACAAGAAACAGCTGGGGCATATGTTCGCGCTCGAGCTGGAGAAACATGGTCGGTGGCCGGAGTTTGAGCGGCTGTGCGAGCTTACCCTCGAGAAGGTAATTCCCAGAGTGCTGGAGCCGCTGCAGAGTGGTGGGAGAAGTATCAAGCCGTGTCTCTTGCATGGGGACTGCTGGGATGAGAACACGGCGACTGACATGGCCACCGGGGAGCCATTCGTGTTTGATGCGGGTTCGTTCTACGGGCATAATGAGTATGAGATTGGGAATTGGAGGGCGCCGCGTCATCGCTTGAGCAGTCGTGTCTATGTGCGGAACTATAAGCGGCACTTTGCGGTGTCGGAGCCTGGTGCGTTGCTGGCTGCTTTATTTATTTATTTATTATTTTTTTATGCATGGGAGATATTAATAATAGTAAACAATAGTGGATGACTGGGATGGTAGGAACCTGCTGTATTCGCTTCGCTTCAATATGGGGACAGCCATTCTCATTCCGGGATGCAACCAGCGGGAAGTGTATGTGCTTGCCAGCGGAAAGCTCAGAACAAAAGCTAACTGGAATCAAGGGTGTTTGAGGACATGAAGGAGCTCTGCCGTACATACTGTCCAGATGACTACCGCAGGGTTATGCAGGGTGCGTCTGGCGCTGAATTAGACAGCGCCGGTGACGGCGAAGAACAAGAGGAAGTGAAGGAAGTGGAGGAGGAGGAGAGCAAGAAGTGAGTGCGCGTTACGGCCACGACACGAGGAGGTATTCCTGGAGAAAGGAGAAGTGTTAGGCAGGAGCTTGTTCAACGTCCAGGATCTATAAGTTGGGTGTCAGCTCCTTCCAGAATCTGGTATCTCTACAATAGTACGCGGGAAATATCATCCGTCATGGTTCATCGCGCAAGAAGCAGGAAAGGACAGCCCCAAGCGCCGCAACACCAGCCAATGTCCAAAACGGAAGACCGATATTCCCGACCTTCAAGCCCTGATGAAACATCGAGCCAGACACCGCAGCACCCACAGAGCGAGCCAAGCAACTCAACGATGCGGCCGCGCCGTTAATCGTGGCGAGGTAGACCGGTGCAGGCGAGGTATTTGCTATCCTGTAGGGCATTAGAAAATAACTATCAAATTTTCACTTTGCCTGAATGAGACTCACAGTATGGCTGAAGCAACGTAGTCAATGTTGACAAGCAAGCTCTTGATCAAAAGGTCCAAGATGAGGGTGATCATCGAAAGGGGAGGGATGAGCATCGCGGTGAACGGGGTCAAGCAGTAGAGTCAGGGGAACACGAACGTGCTCCAACGAAAGCTCCTGAGAGCATCCCAGCGGGTGATCACCCATGGCACAATCAGTAGCTGCGCGAGCACCGCTGCAGTTGCTTGCACGAGTAGGACATTGCTGATACTCGGCGAGGCCATTCCAAACCCAGCTGTTAAAGTAAGATGCCTTTTATCTTCGTTCAACGACCCCTCTGCAGGAAGAGAGTCTGTTGCAAGAAAGATAGGAATAATCACGTCCGACGAGACCTTGTGAAAGGCCAGTATCGAAAGAGCCGATATCTGCAATATGACCTGTCGTGACCATGGCGAGGGGCGACATGGCGCTGGCTCGTCCGGGCCTGGCGACGACGGCAACTCGACTTCAGATGATTCGACATCGGCTGTGCTCGTTGCCTCTTGAAGCTCAAAAGCCACCCCACTGGATGATATGATCTGGTATTCCGCTTCCCTCCCTTGACCAAGCAGGGCCTTGAATCTGCGAGGCACCCATCGGAGCGGGTCTATCTTGCTCTGATTTCTCAAGTCTGGATGAGTTTCTTCAAGAAAGAAGATCACCAGGACACCGCTGCCGGCGGTACAGACCGTGACGATCAGATTCGGCAGTAGGTAGGGATACGCGTCGAAGATGGTCCCGCCTGGGAATAAAGATGGGAATACCTTCACCGGCTCAGCCAGATAGCCGCCGATAACAGGCCGATCAGGCTTCTATGACTCTCCCCTTAGCCCACCACCACATACACCATGCTGGCACACCACGAAAGGAAGGGAAAAGAGCAAAAGGAAGGATAAACACACCCTAACCCCCGGAGGAAAGGCACAATCGAAAATGCCTTCCCTACACACATAAACCAATAGGCAGCGAGGGGGTAAAAAAATGAAGAACCAAGTGCTGGTGACCAACCTTGCAAACTTTTCACCTCCACCAACTCCGCCACACAAGCAGCAACAACACCGACATTCGGATTGACCAACCCCCCGAAGAGCCGCGCACCCAACGCAACAACCACGCTCCGCGAAAAGCCAAACCCACACGCCGACACGCACCCGCCCATGACGCCAATCAGCAACGTAGGCTTTCGACCGATCCGGTCGCTGATCCTCGTCCAGGGCACCGAGATCAGGAACTCGCCGAACGTGAAGAGCAAGACGGTGGCTGAGGCCAGGGCGGCGGCTTTGGCGTCGCGCGCTGCACTCCCCGAGGATGAGGGCGCGGGGAGAAGCGACTGCATCATGGTGAATGCATACGGGAAGATTGTCGACCAGGCGAGCGCTTCGCTGAAGCGGAGGAGACCTGGATGTATATTCAGTCTTCTCTATGCTATTTGGTATGGCAGGAACCGGAACGGGGCTGATCACTCACCGAGAACTATCAATTGCTTGCGAACGCTCGAGTATCCGCGATTCAAGTCGCGAGGGGTCTCTTCGGTCGTTGTCATCTCGGTAGGTAGGTAGTGCTGGCCCGGGGCGATTCCAGCACAGGGTAGTTACTAGAGTGCTTGGAGGTGGGATGGTATTATTCGGAGAAGAGGGACATCGCGGGGAGGATCTGTTGGAAACCTCACCACATATCTGAACGTTCTACCGCGAGCTAAACTAGCCTTTGGCTTTTTAGTCTAGTCGGTTAGAACATTCGGCCAACTGACAGGATCTAGCAGGGGGATCCGGCTTGGGAACAAAGAAAGGACAAAAGTCGGGGGTTCCCTGGAATTCAGGCATATAGGCATTGAGGGGCTGTAAACTAGACGCAATATTTGTTGTCTCTGCATCCTGCTTATACCTGCATTTAATATTTCATGGCCTTCGCCTCGTTTCTTCCATCCTCTCCTCTTCTCTGAGCCGTCTCTTCTACTTACTTACCCCGGTGGTCCCAGACCTTTTGCTGTCGTTATGATGGTTGCTATGTCCTGTTCTGCTCCTCCTGGCTATAGCTATAATAATAGTACTTCGTACTTACCGCTAACTGTAATTAGTTTATTCCAGTGCAAACTCCCTTGTTCTTCGAGCTGGTGCACTCCTCTTCATCACAGTGTACACCTGGTAAGAGAGAGGGCCGTAACTTAGTTCAACAGGGACGACGACAATGACGATGATGATGGATGGTGGAACCTGCTTGGGAGCCCTAGGACAGGAACAGCCATTCTTTTGCAATTCTACTCTTTGTTTTATTCCTCTATATAAGGAACGGCTGGGAGGGGGGGAAAACAAAAGAAACAATAAAAGCAAATGGAGAAACTGGGTAGCCACCTAGCCAGGGGCCAAATCCATAATACACGATAACAAAGTCCAACAGAACAGGGTCTCGCGCATATTGAACCGTGGAAGAGGAGGGTAATGATGAGAGTATACTCTCCTCTTCCTGGCAGTGCTCAGCAGCGTGTATCTACCAGGGCCCCATCCGTAAGCGTCTTTGGACTGGGGATGCTGCATTTGATTGTCACGCATCATTGGCAAGGCTGAGATGATGCTCAGAAATGGCTAGTTCAAGTGGATTCAGCATTCAGCATATTGCCCAGACTTGCATTTGCTATCTGTAAGCTGGTCTGTATTTACCTTTATCTCTACTGGGTAGGGAGTGAACAGGCTGGGCTTAATAGTGGCTTGGACTATGAACAGCGTTCAGGTCTAGGAGGGGAGAGAGGAAGGTATATCATAAGTAAGGTAAGCACGCCCTAGCTCCATTCTCAATCACATTACCTAAAGATACCTGACACTATGCTGGCTTTTCTCAGCAGATGCCAGCCCTAATTCAGTCTTGTAACTACATACCACATCTTAATACTCAATAATGGGGAGAGAGTGAACATACTGAGGTAAGCACAGTTATACTTAGACTGTTATACTCTGTAGATTCAGTATTCTCATGATTTCATGGCCTCTTCAATGTTCGTATATAAATTCAGGGGCCATAGGGTAGCTGCGTGGCTGTTGATATCATGTGCCCTGTGACACTTGCAAGAATTCCCCTGGCTCACTGTGCAAGTTTCATAGTTGTTCTTGATGTTGCTGAGAAGAAGCTCAAGTGACAAGGCTCTGAAGTTTGGAGGTGCTTTAAGTTGGGTACGTCTCCCTCCATATTCGACCGTACCTCTTAGCACTATTACCATAAGTAAATTGGGCCTGCGTGTGATGGCCTAATAATAGACATCAACAGGCTCCTACTATGTTGCAATGAAGTGTAACCAAGCACCATCATACATATTTTATTCTCGACGCTTGGACGACTACGATACAAAAGAAGTTGACTTTGCCCAGTGCATTGTGGGATCTCCAGATGACAAAGTCCCTCTTGGTTCGTGTATCGTCCAGGTCTGGGACACCAAACATGCGACCCTTATGGCTAGAAAGCTGCTTTAGCCTTGGGAATTTTCTATCCTGAGGAACAAACCAATATCGCCAGGACATCAATTCTGAGCAGACAATGGACGCGCATACCGCTCCTCAGGGTCGCCTCCATGCCCACAAGGCAACTAACATAAGGGTTTTACCCCATCCTACAGAGCACCACAATTCCCTTGCGAGGCGCAGAGGTCTCGTCCTTGATATAGACATCTTCTAAGATAACGGCGTCCAAATCCTCGCCGAGTCGAGCGGCATTCCCGTAGGGGCCTAAAGTCCAACACTTCCCAATAATGTCTCCAAGCCAGACGTCTTTTGTGCTGGGAAGGGTCTCTCTGCGCGGCCACGTCGCCCGAGAAGCGTTATTGTCGCTCTCATGGAGCTCAAAACTGCAGTCCTTCCGGTCACGACCTCATAGATGGCGGCCCCGAGTTCTCCAATGTCGGTATATATTCAATAATTGCAGTCGTCAGCAGTTTCCAAGTCCATGTATTGTCGACTCGGTAAAGTCGCTGAACTGGATATTAAACTCATCGTCAAGGAGAAGAGTCCGAGAGGCGACGTCAGCCACGATGACACGACAGCCGTGGATGTTGGAGAGGGTGTGCGCCATCTATCGAAACCAAGCAAGTTAGAGAGATCTAGGACCTTGTGTTGGATAAGTATGAGAGCGCAGATCTCAGTGTTTTGTATGTGTGAGTCGGATAGCGTTTGCTGTAAATCCCTGACAGGGGACGACGCCTTCACATTGCTTGAGGCGTCCATGTTGCTTCTGTTCGTGTTGGATGACCGTGGTGGTGTTCATTTCGATGTCGTATTCGGTGCTATCCAGCCATCTCAGGAGTACATTTACGGCCTTGCGTTTTCTCAGAATGACAGACCGGGATCTGCCGAATTTTAGGAGCTCCTCTTCCAAGTTGAGAGATGGAATTGCCTTCCTGGCTGCACAATGGTGTGGATATTTATCTTCTCTTGGTGTGTTTTTTTCTGTGTCTTCACAACCGGCTAAGGGGAGCAAGAGGTGACACAAGCTTATGTTTTGTATAGGGATAGAAAAGGATAAACTTGAACTGGAAAATAATAAAGCTGGGTACCTTGTAGTATGTAGTGCCATAAGTCTAGAGACTGCACTGGGGTAAATATCCAGGATCCACCTTCCCGTCGACCATCGGCAGCATCCGACACTGACGCTTCGAGCCTCTGACTGACAACCGAGTGTCCATGGAGCTTCCGTCGTTGCCACTATCGCTCTTTTGTCCTCGTCTTTTCTGAATGATTCTCATAGGGTTCGGCGTCTGCGGCAGTTTGGATTGCTTTTCCTAGAGCTTCCCCGGGAGGTTTTGAATTGGGATGGAATTTTCACACAGGCTGCCATGCATGCAAGTCTGGGGGCACCATTTAATGTAGTAGTCTAACGACTAGATTGAATCTGATATAGTTGAGCTTTCACGCATAAGATATATCTATTTGAATCCAGACTGTGATTCACTGCCCGGGTAGGGCTGACTGTTGAAACAACTGGAATAGTCAAGCATTCACAGAAGATAGTGGATGTGCATCCTGACTATCTGACAAGAAGGCTCAATATTGCCAGCTCCTCTCGAGCACAGTATTCTCTTCTCGAGAGATGATCACAATCTCTGGCCTGGGCTGTTGTCTGCGCTGTTGTCAGCCTCAGTGGTCACCTTCAATGCGCCTGTATATAGAGCGGAGGTAACTCAGCTCCTGCATATACCCATCATCCACTGACTAGATAAATCCGACAGCCAGAATGCAGGATACCGACCGCCATCTCAAGGTCCTCTCTACTCACCTCCTTCTCCTCCGCCCCTCGCAGAGATAGAACCCCAACAAACCACCACCCGACCTTATCCTCATCAGCAACCAAGCCCGCGTTCCAAACAAGCCATCCATGCCAACTGTACAGGTACAGCTACAGCGACAACTATACCGTCTCATTGCAAGAACAAATGAACCATCCCAGAATTCGACAACAAGCAAACCCGCATCCGCACTGCATGTTCAAAAGGGCGGTAAACTCACCGCAAATCCAGTCTCTGTTTGGTCAGTGAGGTGGCTTCTTTTGATGCTTCCCCGAGAAGACGGTGTAGGTTCGCACCCAATAGATCATCTGGGCTTTGGATTTGGCGACGTACGGTATACAAGTACAGTAGTCTGCTGGGATCGGGAATGTATCTAGCCGCGTGGATTGTTGAGGACTTTCGGATTTATGTATTTATTTATTTCGGTAGGTCGGCATCATCCTGGATTGTGGGTTTGGATGCATGAGATTGCTGCAGAGGAGATTTACTGAAAAGAATAAATACTCCATGCTCCGTACTCAAGTTTGATATCTGTGCGAGTCAGCAAACAAGAAAAGTACTGGCTGGGGTTTGTGGACTGGGTATGCGCGTGCTGCTGGTCACTGTAAGCCTGCTGGCTTGCTTTTTCCCCAGGGTTACCGGTTTCCTACATTATTGTTGGGGATGGATTTGAATTGGTGGAGGTTAGGCCGGGCTGGTTGGACACGGCTGCAGCATTACTAGGGTGCATGCATAGAGAAAATCCATAATAGAAATAGGCGCTGCTGATTATGCAGGTAAGGCAGCCGAGCACCGCAATCAATCCAGGGTTTGATTCACCGCTTCTTCTGTCTGTCAGTGTCGACTGTTCTCGAATTTAGCGGAGTATCTCTGTAGATACTGGTAAGTAAGGTAGATACCCGACGTCGTCGTAAGCTGCTGTCTGCCAGGGTATCGGTCTGTCAGATATGAGTCATAGCTTGTTCTTGTTAGCTCATGATTCTTCAGAACTTGCAGCATCCCCATTATTAGTCCAGTTCAGTTTGCAGCACAGTAGTTCACTACCTTGCTAGTTAGTGTAGTCGGATAAGCGCCCCTCACTGTCCTTCAGAGCTCAGGGCTCGAGTGGAGTCTAGACCGGGTTCATCACGACTCATGACAAGGGAACCCCTCCCGGACTGGATTCGCAATGGATGAAACACCACTGCAAATCAAACACACGATTGCAATATATGCAGAGTCATTGGATGACCGCTGACAGATATGACAGGCCAGCATTTCCAGCCAAAGGACCATAGCGTCTGCTGAGGGTGGCTCGGACTCCATCCAGATGAGGGGTTCAATGAGTCTTGGTTATCTCGGACTGTCCTAATCGATAAGCACAGGATAAGTTGGTGGGATTGAGAGCCTTCTTCCTACCTAGTTCCTACAGGATGCGATCTGTGCACTGGAAACCAAAGAAAGTGTTTTGATTGGAGGTCACAGAACTATCATCTTGACCAGTGATAATGCAGCCTGACTAGGTACCCTGTCCAACCTGTCAAAACTATGCCATGGACTGAGGATATCCCGTATCCAATAGACAAGTAAAGCGCAATCACGCCCCCGGGCTCCGGTCAAGTCCAGCTCCTCGTCGCCATCGTTTAGCAAAATGTCTCAGGAAGTGTGACACTGCCCGACTGTGGACACTGCTTTACTGACCAGGTCAACAAGTTTAGGATTAGTCTAGGTAGGTAGCCTGCAAGCTCGCCATCGGACCCCGCCGAATCAACAGGGAAAAAGAAATCAATTCAACGAAGAAATCCACCGGGCCGGTCGCAAAGAAATTAAATAACATATAACATAATAATATAGCCTGAGAATAAGGTGCTAATCAGCAACGTGATCGACTTGCAGCGTCGTGTGTGGATTCCGATGGATAATAATAACCTCATGGAAGGCTTCTCGAACAACTTTGAAACAAAACCGCCCGGTTAAAAGGTAAGGTAACGGCCGGCGGGGGGAGCCGGCCCACAGCTGTTCTTGTTATCTGCCTAAAAGTGGACTTGACTGTTGATGATGTTACATCCATGTGGATAAGACGAAGAGTCAACTGCTGTCAGTGCCGGGCAGCACTACTACTATGCCATGCGATGGAAAATTTTAGAAGAAAAGACAGACAGAAGGCGTGGGGGTGACAGAGTGGGGGCTATCTACACGAGGTCTCGATTCCAGCAGTGGGAGATGGGATGGAATAATAATCATGGAGGGCAGACTAATCGTTATTTTGATTATTGCCACTACGCGCGCTTTCCTCTCTTTTTCTAAATGAATAAAATAAAAGCCTGAAACTTCAGCCACCCTGGACGGTGATATATACTTAGTACGAACCTAGATCATGATACCTAATCAATTACTCGGTCAGACCGGGGCACCGCAGATGACTTACCAAACCATCACAAAATAATATCGCCAAACAAATACTATAGGAGATAGTTATCCAGATAAAAATATAGAGACCTATCTTTCGAATCCTCCATGTATCAGGAATCGTGTCGAAACCTACGGTTAAAATCCCGGGCCACCAGCTGAGTCTGAATAGGATATAAATAACATCGAAAAGCACCAAACACAAGTACCCAGGCGCATGGACATGGACGCCATGACCTGATCTAAGGTTCAAGTTCCAAGTCTGGACTCGAAAGCCAGACAGACAGACTTTTGACTTTCTATCAGAGACTCCGTCCAGTAGACAACCAAGAACCAACCCCTTCAGGATCAGTTCAGCTCTGTCCCCTTGGATAATAAGGTGGCATCCAGCAACAGCTGACGGGAGCCTGCCTCAGTTATCGAAATGTATTTCCCCCCAATAAACGCCTCAAAAGCACAACTGAGGCTCTTACTGGACCATGCATGTATGGCACAAAGTCTCGGTTAATATCAGTCTCTCTATCAGGTCAGTTCGGGTCAGCCCCGGATTATTCCGACATGGAGGCACACTACTCTACCCCAAATCTGACTCTGACTGTCAG
Source organism: Aspergillus egyptiacus (assembly GCA_025688805.1). Lineage (NCBI taxonomy): Eukaryota > Fungi > Ascomycota > Eurotiomycetes > Eurotiales > Aspergillaceae > Aspergillus > Aspergillus egyptiacus. Next base: position 56,282 of record MU628435.1, read on the forward strand.
CCTCCGGATCATATGCATATTGCATAAGATAGGTAAGATAGGTAGCACAAGACGAGGCGGAGAAAGGGAGACCCGGGGGAGGGGATTTGGGGTCAGATGCCCCGAGAAACAACCGGGGAATATCCATCCGTCGGCAATATACCTAATAAACGATTGTTATATAATGTAAATAATAAAATTAAATGGAATTAAAATCACTAGGTAGATGCCTAGTAGAAATAGCCTATTGATTTACGGAGTATTTTATTTATTATAGAATATAGAATAGATAGAAGCCCAGAGCTGCACTGCCGATCATGTTCTGGTGGCGAATCTGGCGATCCATCGGATTCGGAGCTGCAGTGGACGCGCGGTCGGAGTTGCAGTGGCAGGCAGTGGTACTTTGTCACTTGAGACAAAGCTGAAGTATACTCGAAAACAACAATTTCAGATACATAATAAAAAGCTGGAGTACAAGTCCACCGCAACTTCAAACTCCGCAAATACTAGTAGTACTAGTAACTCGGTCATCATCTCGTCGCGGAGGATATTCCGCTCCCAGTCTTACTCTCACCAGAAAGGTTTATTAGGTAAGGTACCTTCACCGGCACCCGTCCGGGGACCCCAGAGTTACATTCACCCGTGTTGGATTTGGACGAGAAAGCGGACGGCCGGGCGGAACCTGAACCATAAACAGTACGGAGTACCCGCGAAGGGAGAACCTAACTATGACTCAGCTCCAGCTTCCAGTTCAGTTTCCGCCGGAAGAAACCCCGTAAAGCCGGAAGCCCAGGTCCGCGGTTAAGTGATTTCCCCAGAATGCTCTTGCTCTTCCTAGCCTGGTACGGAGAGTTGTTAAGTTGTTAAGTTGTCTGGTTCAGTTGCCGCACCTCGGCTACCAGTTTACACCCGCGTATCCAAACAAACCAAATGTCTGGTTTTGGCACCGGGGAGAAAAGACAAGTAACCACGGACCAGAGCTCGGTATGGAGACGCAGTCTGGTAGCTTTAAGGCTTAAGCTCAAGAATCGACCCAGAAGAAGCAAGGCGTCGGGGAAGGCCTGGAACTGAGCCGCCTGCGCCTCATTGTATTTAACCTCGGCTGATCCTATACTAATACCCGCTTACATACGGAAGTCCTGATGCCTCGCTTCAAGGCGGCATAAAATAAACTTCGCTTGTGCAACGGTAGGTATCTATCACGTATCCAGGAAACTACCTACCTATCTATTATGATTAATACATGCGGAGAAGACGCGCACAGCTGAAGAGGGGAGACGATTCCGCAGTGAGGAGTCACATTGGATCCACCTTGCTTACCTGGATGGCAGTGGATGCGAGTCTTGATCTCTGTGTTTATGTTCCAAGTTAAACTTGCAGAAGGTTAACGGGGCAGAGCACCTGCAAGTTCAACTTGAGTTTGTTCCGCCAGCCGCGATGCGGAGGAAAGGGGGGGGGACTCGTCATCCGGAAACTATATCCAGAGTCATGATCCAGGTTAACCACCTCACACCTCACATGGAACGTATCTATATGTACATATATATGTGCATGTAAGTACTCCATTCTGTACGTAGACATACCGCACTGTGCTACCGTCGCACTCGCCGGAATGAGCCCTGTACCCTACCTCAAATCATCATTGAAGTCACCCGGTCGCACAGTAGGGGCCGGGCGAGGAATAATCAAGCTCGAGAGAAATATCGCTCTGTGCTCTGTCCTCGGGACAGTCTATGAGTATTCCACAATGCCACCCAACCCATCCCAACCCTGGCATTTTGTATCACCCGAGTCCCAGGCTGAAACCGGGTTTGAGCTTGCAATTCCCGGCTGAAGGATGCAGTGCAGAACACAGACACGGACACGGACTGCGGAGAACAGAAACGCGGGGATGAAGAAGTGGATGGAGCTGACCTAGGTCTGGACCTTGTCATACCTACCTACTTGAGAGATGCACGGAGTATTATTATTATTATTGTTTTGGTTTGTGGAAGTCTAAAGGGTGGGCGGAGCTTATACTTTATCCCCTGCTGCGGATAGGGATGCGATGGGGAGGAATATATATTTTATATATATATATATGTGCATTCCACTTGAATTTCTGAATTATACACAGGGATCTGGAGCTGGGGATGAGGGTGGAAGGCCAAAGCTCCAGCCACTGCCGTCATGATTCCAGGTTTCAAGTTCCAAGTTCCAACTTAAGTTTCTGGGGAATCTCCCTGGGCCCCGTCCACTTGAGAATCTTCCTTCCTAATTTGTTTATTCAGAACCTTATCCAGGGAATAATATGTGAACGTGTATGTGTATGTGAATCAAACCAAGACACACCAACATTAATCTGCTACATGACCATCCTGCCCAAGTCTCTTGCCACCTAACCTGACCGAGACGTAACACCACACAACCCAAGCCCGTCTTTACTCTGAGCTATCGACCGGGTATTCTATATGTTCGACATGGATATCTATATCCAGCTCGCAAGCAGAATCAACGTTGCTGTCCTGCACGTACTTTATCTCCCCTGTTACTTCACTACCACAGTAGTCCGTGCTCGGATCTGAAGCAAGGGATGGTATTCCTACTATGTACATAGCTCCAGCATATCCATTGGATACCTAGACTGGGTCTCTCCCGAGTCAGTCGACATGCAGCCAGCCGCCGGCATGATTTGCAGTGCAGTGCAGGTCTGCAGCTCAGCCGGGGGAAGCGGTCCCCGGATGGAGATGGAATCCAGGAGTGTGGAATGGAATGGACCGATCGATCGCCATGCATGAGATACATCTTTATCTTCTTCATGTATTCAGTAGGAGGGATGGGGAGGGGTCTGGAATGCGCACTGTGCAATTATGCTTTTGTTTTCTTTTCCTCAATTCTGGACTGTAGAATGCCGGCTTCCTGGATAGGTAGGCTACTAGGTACCTATGGTAACCTGGTGGCGTCAGGTTTCCCCAGCTAATGTTGTTATAAGCTTGAGACTTGAATTCATCCGTGGATTGAAGCAAGGGATCCGCTAAGCTAAGCATTGTTTTACATGGTAAGGTATGGATGTACAGTAGATGGATGAGAAAGTAGGTAAAAAAGTACTGGGCAGGATAACCCCCTTAATATCCAATCATGATTCAGCAAGCAAAATTGTTAAGCGCGAGGTAACATTAGCCTCACAGAAGTACAAAAGACATATCCAATCCATGATGGATCTTATTTATACTCGAATATTTACTCCTACTAATCATCTGACATTTAGTATTTATCTTCATTTTCTGGTACGGATCACAATCCCCTCCCGCATCTCCACCTTAACTGCACATGCTCAGTCACTTTTCCCTGAAGAGGTATCCGTAGCCTAAAATGACAAAAGTCCAATTAATTACAGTAAGATCCATAAATCTAATCTGCGTCGCAGAGCCCAGACACGACAGTGCCACCCCGTCGGCATCTGACTCAGGTACCAAAATGCCGGAACTAGCGAAAGGAAAAAAAAGGGGGGAGTGCGACAGTACTTAAGTTAACGCTCGATTCACTGATTCAGTTCGAGGTTCTCCACCGCAACCCAACATTTGGGACGGGCACTGGGGACTTTTTGGCTTAGACTACTCCGTCACGGGTACCTAGGGCTTTTGCCGCTTTCGCGGGCTGAGCCGTTGTGTGGAGCACTGGACTCGGGCTTAGTAACTTGAATTGAAGAGGTCCAGAGAACGGCCCCGGGGAACCGGATTGGGATATTGGTTTCTGCCAATCATTCCCAGTAGTAGTAGTTTGTCGCCAAGTAAGGTACGAAGTTAGTAATCACTGGAGAATTTTCGGTCACAGAACCTCACTAAGTACAGTATGGATCCATCGGCTATATAGATATTAGGCAGGTTGTCGTAACCCAGGCGGAGCCGCTATATGATATAAACTACTAGGTACTGACTCTCTACCCACTGCGAGTATCATCTGCGAGTATCATCTACGGAGTATTCGGATTTTTTTTTTTTTTTGCCACGAGGTGTCGGGGAATGATTAATTGATGTGTATTCATATTCATTTCAATTCTGAAGTGTCGCATATTCAAGTCGTTGTCGCATTAAGGGGCTGAGTCGGGGAAATGGAATTGAATATTAGTGCCCTGATTCATCATCAAATGTACGAAACATGACATGGCATGATATGACGAGGGGAAGAATAATCAATGCAAGAGAGGAAATAGTTCCGCGAAACATGACATGCGACAGGCGTTGCTGGACTTATTTATTAGGGCCTGTGATGAGACTGAATTCATCCTGGGTGTTTGAGCAGCCTGCGCCGGGTTAGGGAGGTTGCGTTCCAATGTTCCTGATTGGGGATATACTCCTGAGCTCGACTCCATGGGCTGGACTGGGGCTCAACAGCTGGAGCTCTCGAATTCAGGTACGATCGATCGGTTATTGTTATGGAGTCGGCCGGATGAGTTATGTAGTACGGAGGTACTTTGTACCTGACTACCTCGACTATCCTGGGCTCCGGTTGAGACGTGTACCAGTCTACTGGACCTGGACCTGGACAGATTGGGCGCGATGCAGATCAAGATAGCCGTACATGCAGCTGCCGGAGCAGGGGCTCTAAAAAGTACGATCCCATAATATGGAATCATATCCCCCGAGCGTACGAGCGAAGGCAGGGTTCGCGAGATATCCCATCTTCCGAGGAGTCGCACTTTACTAATGTAAATGATACGCAAACCGGCCCTTAATATGATGACTCTCACGAGGCAATGCGACCGTTGGAACGAGACGAGACGACCTGGTCTACGTCAAGGTTACAGCACCAGGAACCGAGTCTGGGTATCTACCTCGGCTATTCAGGGGCAGCTCGCGATGTGATGGATGGATGTGACTTCACCATTATTATATTCTCTTCTTTCATCCATCAAGCCGGGACGACGCAGCGGAGATCATCTCGCGGTGCACTAGGCCGAGGGCCGAACATTTCAAAGCCGGGTCTACGCAGAGGTGATTATGAATCCAGGCCCAAAAGCCAAGCCTCGATCGACTCCCTACTTGGACCAAATCCTGAAAAAGGGAATCCGCCCGCCGGACGGGACGGTTAAGAAACGGGAGAAATGCCGACGTGACAGTGGCTAAGGTAGTAGAGTAGCAACGAGAGGCGGCACCGTTGGGGAGACCAATTTATGAGATTCATTCATCGGGGAATCGGGGACACCCTTCTCTGTTGGGGCTAGGGGAGAGGCGTTTGATGAGTATCTAGTACTATGTATCTACTAGTCCTGGTCGCCGGACGATGGTGCGACGACGAGTTGCAAGCTAGAAGGCGAAAGCTCGTTCTTTGTCTTCTAGAGGCATAAGTGGAGGCCTGGAGGGCGGCGTTATCTCGGCAATAATCATTGGGGCGTTCGCCGTTGTTTAACCGGGGTCCGCAGTTCAGGCTCAGATCAGGTTGGGCTCTGCCTTGTTGTGGGGAACTGTCGGGATAAGGTAAACACTCCTGTCATGTTAACACCTGCTGTCAACTGAGCACTTATCAGAATAATTATAATAATATGCCACACATGTCGGAAGCTTCAACTCGACGGGGAATATTAGAACCTAAGGATTCTTCATCAAACGCCATCGCAGGAAACTTGCCGAGGTTCCCGCGCCCGCAATCGCATACCGCGCTGAGCGGAAACAAAGCCCCGTGATTCCGTGATTGAAATTCTGAAGATCCCACTGCTGACAGGTATTTGCTTTTCCTCGTTAGCAGAAGTACGGAGTACAATCGACCTGTCTTAGGGCCGAGGGAGACGACAGAATAATTGACCGAGTCTGCTCGCCAACTTTTTGCGATTGCTATCACCTCGCGTCTCGCGGGTACTGACCGCCAGAATGTGCACCAGGGCAGGGTAGGTTACAGAAAGGGCCTGTACCCTTATCACCGGTCGCATCTGAAATTCTGGCCAGGGTCGAGCTGCAGGAGGATTAAGTCCTGCAGCTGAAGATCGCATATCCGCCCGCTCTACCTTGTTTACCTTGTACGTAACGAATATGCTTCGGAATGTGTTGAGCTCTACACAAGAAGCGGTGAGAATCACCATTCCGACCAAATGGCCATCCGGAACCTGGAACCTCGAGGGTTTGAAATGTTGTTGGGTAGAAATGCGAAGCCACATAATTCTGCTTCCCGAGATCGACTGTTGTAAACTTGGAACAGATGGATGTCAGGAACTCAGACGGCTAAGGTATTATCATCATTACGTCTACTCTGGGGAACTTTGGGGTGAGTTCTTCCGAGATGAATTCGAGACCGTTGCCGTAAGCGGATAATAAAAAAGAAAATCCAATTTTTGGATTATTCTCTTTATTATTATTTTTTTTTACCCCAAATTCATCCGATCTTCCCCGGCCCGCGGACCGATACAACATAAAGAATTCGGAACAAAGGAGACGTGAGAAAAGCGATAGATCCATGGCCTCCCTCATTTCAAGTTCGAGTCACTGTTTTGTAGTGGTTTTGTTTGACCCGCCGTTGGGTACCTATCACACTTTACCAAGCTACCCAGGATTTCACAAACTGGACAGATCAACTTTGCAAGCCCGCATAGACACAGCTCGAGCAAATAGCAAATAATGGTTTTATTAAATAATTCCTCAGAGACTGCAGCCATCGTACAGGTATCGGAACGCCTTCCGCCTGATCGCCGGGCTTGACTCGCAGATGGTCACCTTCGCCAGTGGATGCCTCATTCGCCAGCTTCATTCTGGGTGACTGGGGGGACTTTATTTTTCCAGTGGGGCCGATTATTTATTTTTTGATCTCCCGAAAAATAATAATAAATATAAAATAACTAAAAAGGGAAAAAGGAAAAAAGGAAAATAACAAAAAAAATAATTAATAAATAAAAAATATTCTACCCCCGCGGCGCCTTATCTGCTGGGATGCAAGGAAGTCCAGAACCCCCGATCGATCTGGGCCCTTCCCTTTCGCCTTATTCTTATATATCCATTTCTGCTCTCTCTCCGCCACTTTGTTCTTCACCGTCTCGATCGCCCTCCCCTTTATATACCCGGTTCTTGACCGTTCCTCCAGGGTTCCTCCAAAGTTGTTTCTCCAACTGACAGCTCCGTCCTCCACAACATCCATCACCCACTCGATCCACATTACTACATCTGTTCTCCTAACACAACAAAATGGTCTATCCATTTCAACCCTGGAGCAGGGACCCATCCAGCATGCGCTCCTCTCTGAGTGAAGCCAGCGCAAGCACCCAGCATGCCTACTTCGATCTCAGCTTCAGCAGCTCGTCGATGAGCTCGATGCCACCTCCACCACCGCCGTCTCTCAACGATGACTTGCTCGACATCAACCCCCGGAAATGCTCCTTCTCCTCCAACACAATGAACAACGCCTGTGCTTTCCCCTCATGGCCCAACCGACCGTCTCTCATCAGCGCCGATTCGGAGGGTTCCAACGCCAGTGCCTATCTCTCCGACGAGGACCTGTTCCCCGACGGCCCCATCACCCCAGAGCCCGTCATCGATGAGGAATCTACTGCTTACGACCCGCGCATGGAATCGGGCACCCTTACAACCGAACAACAGATCCAACTCCTGCGAGCAGTACGGGAAGAAGAGGCACAGCGGGCGCGTTTCCTTGCGCAGGTCCAAGCCCACGCCAAAGCCCAGCAAGCCATCCGCGTCGCTCAACTGGCCGCCACCGAGAAGGAAGCCCTCAAGCGTACGAAGAAGCGCAAGCCAGTCGTCGCTGAGAAGAAGCGACGCACCACTTCTGCTTCAAGAGGCGTTGTCTACCGCGCGTAGACAGCCCACGGCCTGCGTGTGTTATTTCGGTCGCCCTGCGCTGGTCGCTCACTAGGGCTTCGAAATCCAACGACCTCACTATCGTCTCTGAAATCACATGGCCCTACTCATTCGTCAAACCTAAACCCTGTCACTATGATGTCTGACGGCCTCAGGTGCAGAATGCCCGAGGCTCAGTACACATGTGCCCGTCCACGAGCCTCTTCCCATGGAACTGATCTGCGATCGGACTTCCCCCAACCGGAAAAGCCCGTGATTCGTGGCCGACTTCTGGTTGAGAGAGCCAACCCCCAACCGTGGGAGCCCTCCGCGCTTACATAATTCCGAGTCGCTGTCGGCGCCTGCAGAAAATGAAAGTTATGGATGGATGGACCTCTGACCCTCCCCCGGCTGACAGTCCCATGCACGTCAACGCTCTATCATCTCCTCCATCCTCACCGCCAGATCTCGTCCTCATCCTCTGGTTTCCATCCCACCAATCGATCCTTCTTCGTCTGATCGATCTCCCCCGGTCAACATCTTTCTCGATAACTGGTGTTGTTCCACACACTTTCGCATGACTCACTCTTACGTTCTCACCACCTCACCTTCTTCTCTTCCGTTTCTCCGTTTCGGATTTTGTTCGCTTTCGGCCTTGACTCCATTTGTCCTTCTGTATCTTCAGTTGTTTTTCTTAGCGCAGCGTTTCTTCTATTTTTCCTCCATCCTGTTCCGATGTCCTGTTCGATACCCCATCGTGTACTGTCCGGTTTGTTTTCTTTTCTTCGCATACCCGAGTCTGATACAAACTCAGCTCACATTAATTTTTCTTTTCTTCTCATGTTACCACACTTGCATATCATTCTCATATGTTTTTTTCCTGTCTAGCATAGCCCAGCGTCATACCCTGTCGTGTTTCTTTTTGTTCTTTTTATTTGTCCATAGCATAGCATAGGTAGCAACCTTGGGATACCACAACCATCGGTACTGGTCTCGGAACCATTGCCTGAAGAATACGAGAGACGATCAAACAGTTGTCAAACCTGAGCTGGTCTTATTTTCTTCTTACTCTGTAAGCGAGTAAGTAATATGTAATAGGTAAGGTAGTGGGGCTTAGATCTACTACTACTCTTAGTTCTACTTCGTCAGAGAAGAATGAACCTTACTGTGCCTGTAAGATGTGTTGTTTGCTGTGCTGTGTTGTACCTAGCTGGAGTGTCATGCTACCTGAGCAGGTATTGCACATGCCAGGTTCTGTTATGTTGTGTTGTACATATTATTAGATAATAGACTCTTTCTTCATCATGTTTTAAATTGGTTTGCATTTTAGCCCGTCTCGCGTGGACATACCTATCCTATTCCCAATGAGTAAACACCTGGGGAGTGGAGGGATCTACATACTAGTACATGCGTACGTACGTAGCCTGATTCCCCGGCTGTGGGGGAGATACCTAGTTGTACATAGTGTAGTGAAGTGGAGTGGAGTGTTGACCACGGCATATAGGTGCTTTACCTACCCAGCTACCTTAGGTAGATTTACCTGACTGCAGTGCCCTGGACTGCGTGTACAGCACAGTATGGACTGACTGGTAGTTGAAACTTAAGGCACCTGGGCGTTTGAAAGAAAAAAAGAAAAGAAAAGAAAGAAAGAAAGAAA
>MU628435.1:65684-167764 GCA_025688805.1 Aspergillus egyptiacus
AAAAAAAAAAGGACTAAAAAATAGGAGTACTATCTTGTTGGTTCAAAGAAGATCACACTGATAGTTCTTTATCTGAGCCTTCTAGAATTATTTCATTCACATAAAGGAGGAGGTTTCCAAAAGTATCATGTTTATTGCTTCTCTTCTTTCTATTAATATAATAAGAGCCCCCTCACCCCCCACCAAAAAGAAAAAAAGGGGGAGAAATAAGAAACACTGAAAGACAAACAGATCCGAGAAGGTGAAAAAGTCTAGATCAGATCATAACCCCTTCCCCAGTAACTCCCCGCCCACCTCTCGAAGCAGCGCCCCCTCCTTCCCCGCTAAATTCAAGTCTTTGACCTCCCTCTTCGCGTCAATCGTCTCTTTGACGCTTAGTGCCCGACACAAATCCGTGACTGCGCCGTCAACGGGCGCCTCGTAGACCAGAAGGCCCAGTGCAAAGAGGAGTCCGTGCAGGGCTTCGGCGCTGGAGGATTCCTGGGCGATGGCTTCGGCCACAGAGGCGGTAAGCTCGACTTGGTTTTCCTCCGAGAGGGGTTCCGGGTGGAATTCGAAGCGGGCGTTGTGGTTTAGGGTGGCGAGGTTGTAGGCTAGGGAGGCGGCGACGACGCGGAGGTTTGCGTGGGTGTCTAGAAGGCTGGTTGTTGTTAAAGGGAGGAGAGTCGCGAGGAGGGGAGAGTTAGGTGAGAGGTGGGTGGTGTAGAATGGGGAGGAGAAGAGGTTGCAGGCGAGTTGGAGGGTGACGATGCGGAGGTTGTAGGGGAGGTTCTGGTTGGAATCGATGGATGGGGTGAGGAGGGTGAGGAGAAGCGTGTGGGTTTGGTCTTCAGCGAAGTAGCCTGCGACACGAGGATCAAGGAAGAGGAGGCGGGCGAGGTCGACGAGAGCAAAGCGGTGCTCGAGTGGGACAGTGGTGAAGGTTTGCCGGAGGTAGGTCGAGAACGAAGGGAGGTCATTGGGAAGGGGGATGTCGGCTGTTGCCGTTGAGGAGTCGCTGCGGCGCTTGATGAAGTCAATCACGGCAAGGAGGGTAGGGTCTTTGTCGTGTGGTTGGAGCTTCTGGACGAGCTTATCCAGCGGAGGGGTTTTCTTGTAGCTGACGTAGTTGGTGATGGTGCGCTGGAAGCTGGGCAGATGAAGCTTGCGGTGTGGATGCGTGGGATGGCCCATTTCGAGGAGTAGGCGGACGTTCCCGCGTAGTTTTCCTGCGTCGGCACCGCTCCATTGATCGAGCTTCTCGCCTCGTAAGAACGTCATGAACGTCGGCGTCGCGTGCACGCCGTACCGCATGCCCACATCGTGGGCTATACTGATATCGACTTTTATAAGGGTTGCTTTATGTCCGGCCTCTTCAGCAAGCTCATCGTATACTGGGTACATCATCTTGCACGGAGGGCACGTGGCCGAGGTGAAGAATATGACTGCGCATGATGTCTTTGATAGCTGTGCGTCGAGGTCCTTGAGATTGGTCACCACGCGGACTGTTGCCTGAGGGTGGACGGCAGGCGGGACAGCAGACGGCCCTGGCAGTCCCGGCCCTGGGGCTTGGGTTACACCGCGTAGAGCGTTTTCGATCTGAGGCTTCAGCATCTGACCAAGAGGTGTGCTTAGGAAGGTCTGTGGAAGGTTCCGGATGTGCTCTGGAATGCTCTTTCCGACGAGAAACATGGCCAGATCTTGGGTGAAGTTGTTGCAGTTGTGCAGGAAGAGGTCATAAGACTGCACCATTAGCGCCAGCTTCTAATGGTGGCAAGAGTTACACACCTCTGGAGTGTATATTGAGACCAACGACTGTAGATACTCCTCAATCACCTCGAGCGGAAGCTCCGTCTTCCCCATATGGATCTTCTCCATGGGCTGCCCATGATGCGTGCTGCCAGGTCGAGCTGTCTGAATACCTTGCCCGAAGTAATATTCGACGTTGTTGAAGACTAGAGACGTGTGGTAGATGGCGTCCATCTGCACGCCGGTTAAGGCTAGCGAGTACTACCAAAGTCAGACAACCATGTCCACCATTTCCTCAAATGTTGAACATACCATTCGCGCCATTCCCTGTACATAATTTAGCGGATGTGGTCGTATTGGAAGGTGGAACTTACCTGGGACAGGTCATAGACATACAGATGCACGTCCATGGTTGAGATGGTAGATAGACACTTCGTTAAACAGCCAAGTCAACAATGATCCAAAGTGAGTAACTGGATTGAAAACAGGGAGCCGGAGGGTGAGTATATATAGCTGAGTGTTCAATTGCAACTGACCACCTTGGAAGCTTCCATCAACAGCCAAGCCCTCACGTGATCCCAGGCATCTTTGGCTTGCGTGGAATTATCAGCCTTGCTCAACGACGCATCCATCTGCCAACAGACTAGAGGAGTCCAAGACATGCTTGGGCAGAACAGTGCAGCTTGCTACGACGGATATAATATACGCCTTAAAACTATGTTCTCCGCAAAAGTGACATTTGTCCACGATTGCCAAATATTTCTCCCACTGGCACAAAAAACAACTTTACTAACCCTCGCAGCTTTCTCGAGAAGATAAAGGAACCGCGACGATATCTACTCTGACTTTATCTTGACAGAGTCATCAATGGAATCGCGGACGTGCCACCGGTCAGTGATAGATGAACCACAGCGCTCTCCTGTCAGCTCTTCGGATCTTGATCCACCTCCACCAGGGCCTTCAACTCGTTCTTTAAAGCCTGTCGGAACCTTGTATCCTTGGAGTACAGGACTGACAGCAGCGCGTGGAACTTTATGGCGTACACGGCGTTTCTCCTGTCGAAATCTGCCTTAGGTTCAGAGATAGGAACTCGCTTGAGGTATTCGCGGATGCACGGAGGCCCCAGATTGTACCGCCGATTACGGCAAATGGCCAACTCGGCTGAAATATGGGGATGTTGAGGTTAGCGACAGGACTCACAGAAGACTAGATCGGGCATGCTCATTACCCTCGTTGTGACCCCAGTACGCGCAGGCATCGAACATGCAAAGCTCATCCGACGAGGCTCTGGGCTTGATGTTTCCCGGCCACAAATCTGAGTGTACCAGACAGGGCTTGATTGATCTTCCTTTGGTCTCCAGGGGCCCCAGGTATTTCGGAATGATCTTCTCAAGGTAGGCGGATTTGAGGAGCTCCAGCTCCTCGTCTAGTTGGTGGTCCCGCTCGTCCTGCACAAAGATGCTCTTCATCTGCTGCGCCCAAAAAAGCAGACCAGCTCGAGTTCCAACTATTGTCCACTGGCACATTCGCAAGATGGGTCTGGACATGGAAACCAAACTGTCCAGTTGGCGATTTTCCCATGCTATTGAGATGGAGTGTTGATACAGCAGCTGCCCACTCGCGCGGGCTGGGATGATCGTCGTACATCTCCACATACTCGCAAAGGTAGAAATGCGTGCCGGGGTCACCAATGTACGTTCCGTACGCGAGAGGCTTCGGCACGTAGCGTGGAACGAAGGTGTAGAGAGCCTGCTCCGCTTCAAATGTACCTTTCACCATATCTCTCCCAGCTGACCCGGTTGCTCCCTGTTTGACGTCAGACATGGTTGGCAGCTTCCAGAGAAGGTATATGTACTTTCTTAAAGACCTCGGCGGTCTGCCCGTCCTGCAGCTGAACCACGATCTTGACCGTGGTCACCCACAGACTTTGCCCTGAAGGCGTCACCGAAAGCACTTTGCAGTTTGGTGGGAGCTCTGGTAGAATAGCGACACAGTCCACTGTTATGCGGCGAACAGATTGAGCGGGCGAAAGGGATCATACTGGCCACGATAGCCTCATCAAGCTGCACGTTCTCGCCAATGGGGTCGATCTGCTTGGGCCTTTTCATTTCCATCGGGAGCCGGTTGAGGGAGATGAATCTTTGACGCTCAGTTCTTGAGCAGTGATGTCCTGAGGACACGGAGTGGGAGGGAGGCTTGCGCAAACGGCTTCCTGTTACCCCGCCCAGTTCGCCTCTATGGATCGATCGGTCCAGTCCATTAGGCATCCTATTCGGGCAGTGACCGATGGGCTAGCCTCAGGGTCCGGCCTGGGCGTCGGTAGGGGGCGGGGTAGGTAAGTCGCAGGAACTACTAACGGTAGGGTATCTAGGGTACCTTACCTTGGGTAACAGGCCGGTAGGGAGGTAGCTCAAAATGGGATTAGCGCCATCACCGTCTACCCAGTTATCGCTTTGTCCAATAGTATTCTTCAGTTCGTGTTGCTTTTTTACCTGAGGTTGAAGCTTTATCACCGGGCTTTGTTCTCCTGGAAGTTTTTAGTAGCGACTCAGGTTGTTCTGAGGGGTTCTCAACCTTTCGCACCGCATACGGACGCCAGAATAAAATCCTGTCAAGCTCTAATCAATGGTTTCTTCGCTGCCGTCCCACTCTGCCTCTATGACACCATGGGCATCACCTTCCCAGGCTGCAGATTCTTTTAGTGCTGTCGCCGTTGTGGAGGAGCAGCAAACCGGTAAAATAGACCGAATCGTCGCTATGAAGAGAGACGGCACACAGCCTGAGTCACCTTATTCAATATATAGCAAATCCGAAAAGAAATGGATCAGCTTCGTTTCATCATTTGGTGCCATGTTCTCGACACTCAGCAGCTACATCTACTTCCCGGCCCTGGTTCCCATGGCCACCGATCTCGACGTGTCGGTTTCGCTCATTAATCTGACTGTGACATCCTATTTGGTGGTAGCTGGCATCGCCCCGGCTTTCATGGGAGACATTGCAGACCAGGGTGGCCGCAGACCCGCCTACATTCTAATGTTTGCTCTGATATTCGGTTCCAACGTTGGCTTGGCACTACAGAACTCATATCCTCTGCTCTTGGCTCTTCGCATGATACAGAGTGCGGGTGCTTCAGGCAGGTTGTTCTAACTTGCTATTCAACTGGATGTGCGACTGACTCGCGGATTGATAGGCTCATATGGCGCAGCGTACGGTGTTGTTGCTGATATTACGACCACTGCCGAACGCGGCTCTTACGTTGGGTCTTTGATATTTCTGTATGTCCGTCCGGATCCGCTTATTCGCGAAACTGATCTGTTGCAACACATAGCACCAATGCGGCCCCAAGCTTTGGCCCCGTAATAGCCGGAGTACTGACCCAGAAACTGGGTTGGAGATGGATCTTCTGGTTTCTCGTCATTCTGACGGGAGTCTATCTTATCGTTGTTATTATTATGCTTCCTGAAACCCAAAGGAAAGTAGTTGGGAACGGCAGTGTGCGGGCCAGAGGCATTCATCGAAGTGTTTTCGACTTGCTTACCAACGACCGCAAGACAGTGGTTGACCAAGGGCTAGAAACACATGGCGAGCGGAAATACCATATCCCAAACCCGTTCAAGTGCATTCGGATGCTTTTCTCCAAGAGTAATCTGACCGTCGTCCTGATCGGCTCCATCACGTATGTAGTCAAGATGACGCTGCAAACATCTCTGGCAGCACAGTGTATCGAACTCTACAGCCTCGACTATCTACAGGCAGGCTTGATCTATCTACCCTCTGGAATTGGCGGAGCCATAGCCTCGTACACAACAGGTATGCGCGTATAGGTCCGAAGTTCATGCTTCTGTTTGCTAACCGCGGAGTAGGCAAGTTCCTGGACAGAAATATAAAATTGGTTGCTTCGCGTCATGGAAGAAATGGCCAATACCGGCGAGGAGATGACATCTCTGACTTTCCGATTGAAGAGGCGCGGTTTGTCGGTGTCTACACCCTTGTTATCCTCAGCGCAGCGGGAACAGCGGCATATGGAATCAGTCTCATGAAGGAAACAGTAAGCAGTGTCTGAGAGGTGCGAAGTTTCGAGGCTCATACACAGATAGCATATTGCTGTTCCTCTTATCATGCAATTCATCACCGGAGCCACAACTTCCAGCATATTTACTGTGAGATCACCAATTGAGCATATGTTGGGTGGAGAACATGTTTCTGACTCGTACCAGATCTGTGGAACCCTCTTAACTGATCTGAATCCAGAGGCGTCCGCTACCGTCCAAGCTTCCTATAACCTTGTCCGCTGTATAGGGAGCGGAGCCGCCATTGCCTCTCAGCAGCCACTGGCCGACGCTGCCGGCGTAGGGTGGTGTTTTGGCTTCTTCGCATTCATCATGTTGTCTGCGGCTCCGATGGCCATGATTTCCAAGAAATGCGGTCCGCGGTGGAGGAGACAGAGATCGGCATGACGGCATTAAGATAGAGGGAGGAGCTTCGAGGACAGGGCAGCACCCTTCTCGTTAGATTTCTAACTGTCGCGTTCATGTCGCTGTGGGCACCGCTCCAATCCAATTGAATATTATGGAGCCCTCATCATGAATAGCTCTCTCATCCTGAACTTCAGCCCTAGCTTCAAATTACACCCCAGAAATGGTCTTATCAGACAGCCCCATGTCTCAGTCACTTACAGCGGACTGAACTCGCAGCTCCTGCAACAGTCCGAGCAGCGAGCACGATACCCCTCCATCCGCAGACAACCTACCTTCGCATGCGGTGGTCTCTGTACGCTCTCCCAGGAGGATACGCCCGGAGATGTGGAAATCATCAAAGATATTTGTTCGTCCAGACTATCGGGACGTCCCTGGCCCCTACGAAAGCTATATTGGCTGCGTTTTAAGAGCAGGCAAGACAAACCGGCCGAGTAGTGGTTTTCCCGGAGACTGGAATGGTGCAAACGGCTGCGGTTGACTCCTATACGCGAAAAAGACATATGCTGGCTCCTAGATTTGGGCCTTGAGAGCGACGCTGAACCGTCGGTTTGTCTTCGGAAGGTGTGGCCGTAGATGATACACAAAACCTCAGTTTATAGTTGACAGGAAGCTCTTGACCTTCCCACACCATCAATATCCAGCATGTCCATCCAATCATTTAGCTATGAACAACAAACTTCACGCTTGAAACCACTTATAATATACATACAAATGCCCATCCAAACCCAACCATAACGCCTATCCATAGCTACAAACGCTTCCAGAAAAAGCCCCCCACCCTCGCTATACCTAAAAGACTCCCGCCCTGAGCATAATCTCCCGAAACTCCTCCAAATTCACCCCCCTCTCCACACTCCCACCCCCATTCGCCTCCAAAATCATATCCCTCAATAGCACATCAGAGACACTATCCTCCTTCAACTCCCGCGCAATCCTCCTCAAGTGCCCCAGCGTAATCGGCCCATCCGTGCCCCTAGTGAACAGCCGAAACGCCGCATCCACTTCTTCAGACATAGCCTCGTCCGAGCGCGAGCGCAGCTTCGCCGCCGCAATGGATAGAAACGGGCCGTAGGGAACGTAGCCCGTGGCCGTGGGGTCGATGGCCGAGAGGATAGATTGGAGTTCTTTCGAGTCGGCGGGTGGGAGACCTAGGGCTCTGGAGCCAGGGGTGTAGCATGTTAGCAAGCAAATATTTCGTCGGCATTGCGTCGCATCCATAAAGCGCTATCCCAGCTACAAAAGTAGATAGATACAGAAAGGACCGCGGCGAGGGGATTGGGGTGGGGGGGAACGTACACAAGAGCTTTCCGCACATCCTCGCGGGGAATGACGCCCTCCTTCTCCTGGGGGAAGTCGTCATTCGGTTCGGCGAAGATATGAAACACTTCTTTGATTTCGGCCTCCTCTTCGCCACTGATGTCGTTTTCTTTGGCGAGTTTCGATTGCCGCGCTTTCTTGGGAGTCACGGTGGTGGATGCTGCGCTGGGCGCGGAGCGCTTCTTTGGTGGCTAGTGGTATGAAGGTTAGCATTTCTATACATGGAGATTTGTTTGACTGGAGGATGGAGGGGGCGGCGGGCGCTGTTTACCATTTGCAGTGGTGCTGTAGAGTAGGAGGGATGTAGCTCACTGGGAGGTGCGAGGTGCGAGGTGCGAGGTGTTTGCGATTGTTGTCAAGCTTCAAAGAAACGGGTGAAAGAATGATGGGAGCCGGTTGGCGGCCATTGGTCCCGGGTGAGAGATCTGGCTATGCGAGCATCTCGGACTGTTACATTGCAATGTTAATAGACTTGGGTGGACGTCTTCTTGTCGCTTGTCGCTTCTTGTCGAAGATGTCGGAAGCTGGGTAACTACAAGGCCGTGATTGCTGACGTAATGATCCTGCATACCTACCTAGGGATTCTGGATATCTCTGCGCATCAACACGATCCCGACCACATGCATCTATACCTGAAATGGACTGGATGCGCTCGTAGGCTAAGAGGGTAGTGATTACGATATAATAAGGTAAAGTGCGCAAGTTATAATTAATGTCCGCTCAATTAGGTAGTGATACAATCAAGATCATTCCTGCTGCTAAAATACATGAAGAAAACCAAGCCCATAACGCCGTAAGATGCTGTTTCGGGTATCATAATGCACGCATAGCATGCCTGTCAAAAGGTGGAACGTGCAATGTATATAAGAGCTCAAAATCGACGGCTCAGTCAACCTCTAAACTATGCTGGCCCTTATCGCTGAAGTCAGCCTCAGCCGATACGCTTGTGGCTCGAGACGTATCGGATGCTGTAGAGCGATCGGTAGCCGTTGACGTGATGGACGACATATCTTCTGGTGAAGAAGAAGGGCAGCTGGATACCTGGTTGGCGAAATCTGTATCGGATACTCTTGTCCCGGGAATAGAAGTGTCGACAGCCTCATAGAACAACATAAATGCCCCTCCTTGGGCCATGACATTCTCCTCGCTGACCATTTGAACATCCTCATCGCTCAGCCTGTACCACCGCTCAGACTTTTCTTTCTCTCCGTCCGCCGCCAACACTGCTTCTGGGACGTGAGCAGGAAAGATATCGACGGGATGCTTCCTGTAGCATATATAGTGACCGTTCTCATGACGGCCATAGTGCGTGACTACTGCGCGCAGTTCATAGCGACGTCGAGGTCCATCTCCCACAGCACCCGGTGGCGGGAGCATCGACACGCGAGGATCGGTACCCCAGTTCTCGACGCTTTGCTCAATCGCTTCCTGGTTGCCTCCCAAGCACCACTCGCTCATGTCTAGGACTTTCGGGAACTTGACGGCGGCGTAGTTCTTCCTTAACAAGCCTGTATGCTCGTCAAAGACGCTCCGGTTGATGTGGACGACGAAGCACTTGGGCGGCCTTGCGATAACGGCCTGTCGTGACTTAGTCGTTGATACTCTATTCTTCGAAGGAATGTGACATTTCTTCGACAATGTCTTTTCCGTAAAATCGGTTTCTTCAAGCGCCTCCTCGACGGCCTTCAATCGTTCCTCCGCGGATGATTTCAGCGCGTCCGATAATTTCGGCGAATCGTTTGTCTCGGATAGCTTCTTATCATCTTCGATTTGCTGTAACAGGTTGCGGAGCTGGTCCTGAGCACGGAGCAGTGTACACTTCGCGCATTCCACACCTTCAATTGGCTCGAGGTTCATATAGTGGTCTAGACAGTCACGGACGTCGTATTCGTAGCTTGTCCCGAGCGGCACCGTCAAGCAATTGAACGGAATAAGAGACAGCCCTTCGGTCCACCCACACTGCATGCACCCTACTCTCTGCGCAAGAAGTCCCTCCAACGGATTCCGTGGCGACTGACTTTCCGTTCGCCCGTGGCCATCTGACAATTCTTGTCCTGCTGCACCGATAACATGTTCATGCGGTCCCGCCATTTTCAAGCCGAGGTTGCGCGTCTGTCGTCGTGTAGCCTGCTGGACTTCATGATCAATTTGATCCACCACCTTCGCAAAGTATTCCTGCGCATCCTGTTGCTGCCAACTGCTCATCGACTTCAAGTCAGGCGGAGTCCACAACCGCTGCCCATGATTCTCCCCATTGTTCAGTCGCTCAATGATCCCTCTAAGCGCTTCGTGGGTTGAGAAGGAAACTTTTCCGCCGAGTCGATCGATATTTCGCTCGAGGTACTCCGCAAACGATGTTAGCGACGCAAGACCCTGTATTATGCTATTCTGATAGCACGAGTTATCCCAGTTCCCAAGACCCGGTGGTATGGCGTCCTTATTCCCTAAGAGGGCGGTGCTGATTCCCGAAATACTCCTGGCCCGAGGGAAAAAAGAGGAGAATGAGGCGTTATCAAGCCCCAAAATCCTTTGCATCGCCTCACTTTTTGCCTGAAAAGTCATCGAGCTGGAACCCTCTATAGTATCTTTCGTTCCTTTCGAATCCAAAGCGACCACGATTCGGGAAGGTGTCGAATAGACCAGGATATCCCACACTGCTCCAACTACTGCAGCCGGGACTGATCTGAAGTGGTTCAAGATAAAGATAATGAATACAGCAGTGACAAAAATGTAAGTCAGATTCTGGCTTTCCTGCAGATGATGCCAAAAGGTGTCATGATCATTGGTCTTCGTATTATAGCGACTCTGAGTGAGGATATCAATCCCCTCTCGGCGAGTATTCATGGCTGATGAAGAGAGATTAAGGACTTCATAGAGACTAAGCTTGCTGGAAGCATGCGAAGTGACGGCCAGGAATGAAAAAAAGTTGTATGGTGAGGGAAGAGGCGACTTTCGGGGTGCACCTGCAGCGGAACTGCATAAGCGCCCGGCTGCGCTTTAGGTTGATAAAGCCATCCGGAATGGCTTTTATCGATAGCGGTCTCCACAAAAATATTCAACGAAAGAATTCAGAGCAACAGCAAGTATGGCGAAAGCGAGAAGTGAGCTACTCATTGCTATGCACTAAGGATGATACTCTGTCTAGATACATGCTAACACAGAATCCAGCTCAATCAAAACATTCCCGAGCTGCCAGGCGGGCAGAGTCGCCCAGTCTCGATCTCGACAAGTCCTTGACCTCCCTTCCCCGAGCTGAGAAAACAGAATTATACCGCGAGTCGATTCTCGCCGACCGCGCCAATGCCGGTGTCTCCAAGAAGCAGTCAAAACCGAAAGCTAAGTCAAGAGCGCAGCGCTTGAGGCAGCAGAAGGGTATGGACAGGGCTGAGGCGACCCTGGATCGGTTGGAGAAAAAGGTGGCGAAGAGCGAGAATCGCGCGAAAACCGTGAAGTCTAGGAGGGTATTGCAGCCACTCCTTGCCACTTTGTCTTGAAACTAATATGTATTCTTAGGCCGATTGGAATGACTTGAACAAGAAAGCGACCAAATTCGAGGCCCTCGCAGAAGCGACTAACGACGACGACGATGCCATGGTTGATGCCTCCGCAGCTCCTGCGCAAAGCAAGCCTCAAACCCGCCCTGCGCCTATCACTGAACAACCCGTGGCAGATGAGCATGCTCCCGTTGACGAGGATGAGGAGATCACCTGAAATAAGAAGGATAGTTCCATGGGATACGACGACCGCATTATTTCTTTGGCCGTAGCTGAGAGATCATCCGGCCAATCTCGACGGCAGATGGGCCGGATGCCTTCCCTTGAAGAACCTCGAGGGTATTGACATCTTTCGCCCTCAAGGCCTCCTCTCCGGCCTTTACAATCATTCCGCATTTTACCCACATATCGATCCTCTCGTCCACGGGTAGGTTGGTGCATTTCGGCACAAAGACCGAAGCCAACTTTGTGTTTCCAGCACCCAAAACCTCGTTATAGAAAGGCTACCCTATGTTAGCGTATACAATGATACCACGATATGATGCACACTTACCTCCCATCCTATTGGCGACTTCTTAATCTTACTGATCTCTTCCAATTCTCCCCAATCACGCTTCGCCACTAGTGCTCTCAGTCTCAGCCACCAATATGTTCGTTCGGACATCTTAAAGTCGCTTTGAATTTTCTGCGCCCTTTTACCGTAGCCTGATCTGATCAATCTGTAGATAGTCTCATTCAAGCTCAGACCAACGAACTCAGATCGCTCAGCCAGGTCCTTGTCCAAGGCCTCTTGAACCTTCAGGAGTTGCGATGACTCCATCAGGAGCTTCTGTTGTAACACCAACGTCGGGTCCTTGGAGTCTGATATTAGACGGGAAGCAAGCTGCAACCTTTCCTGTTTTCGCGGCAAGTCTGTCTCCTTCAAAGCCTCCGAAAGGAGCACATTGGAACCATCGAGTGGTCGGTCGTCTTGGTAGAAGAGATCTTTCAGCAGCTCGGTGTCTTCTTCCCGGGCGGTCGTTTCTACCAACGCAGACGCCATCGGGCGGGGGTTAATCATTCTAAAGAAGCTTGCAAGAGGGAGCTTGCTTTTGAGGTGGAGAAGTACGTAGTTGACCAGATCGTCGTCCCCGCTCTGAATAGCTTTTTCCAGGGCTATCTGGTCTTCCTCCATATTCAGCAGCAAAGGAACCTGTTTTCCGGCCCGCGGCTCGTGGTTCAAAAGTTGCGTTGCTAGGTGCGAACGGCCCTCATCATATGCGGCTTGTGCGATCACCTCGAAAGATATGCCAGGCTTCCCATCTAGCCTCTGTACGATAAGCTTGCAGACTGCTTCGTCGTCGACGGTAGAAACTTTGACCTTCTGACTCGCCCAATTGACATAGATCTTATCAGCGGGAAGTTGAAGGTATTCTGATATTCGGATCGCGAGAAGGTATTCCCGCCTGTTTACGAGCCTCTCTATCAGCTTCTCTGGGGTTAGACGCATATATTGCTCATATGAAACCGCCAGTCCTATTTCAAAGGCTCTCACGGCGTGTAAAACTCGGAGCTTCTCCGTCATCTCGACAAAGTCATCGCTGTTGTACAAGTCCAAAACCGACTTGCCAAAGGAAGCTGCCTTAAGCAGTCGCTTCTGCCAGTAAGCATCGAACTCCAGTCCGGCGGCCTTGATGCAAGTATCAACAGCTTCTGGCAGACTTGATTTGATCCGTTGGATATTGTCATCCGCTTTAGGGGATTTTTTATCCAAGAGCTCGATTGAGTCCAAGAGCACAGACGCGGGTGATGTGGATCCAAGTCGGAAAATAGCCTCAGTCACGTCTTGACCAGTATTAGTCATGAATGAAGTACAAAGACAGGAGTACTTACCTGAGAGCTTATGTAGAAATTCATATGTATCATTAGTGATCAATCCCACGCCGTCAAACTCTGGCAGAACATGAACAGTCCCGTCATAATAGTACCTTAGGGCGTCAGCAAGTGACCCATTTGGTGAGCACGGAACCTACCTTGCAGCAACGCCGTTGGGCCCAATCAGGTGCACCTCATCCTCCCAAGCGATGACCACCGCATCGTCACCACACCACTCTACGGCACGAGGCGTAACACGCGACTCTGGGTCGTACTCGCTGTACTTGCTCTGGAAATCGCTGCTTACCACCCAGACCTTCCCTTCTGAAGTGATGAGAGCCACAAACCGCCCAGTTGGTGACACACTGGCATGCTTGAAGGGCCCATTTTGAAGCACTTTATCCTCAGCGTCCGTAGGATCGACTAGGTAGATGGTCTTGTCGACAGCGAGCAGGACCTCCACAGAGCGAGACAGCGTATAAGCTGGAGGAATTAGCGACCATGAAGCAACCTCGCCTTCCGGGCACTGAGCTAGAAGCCTAGGCCGCGGCTCGTTATAATTAGAGACGGCAATCAATTGGTTGTTGGCAAGCAAGGCGACAAAACCAGAGTTCCAGAATCGGCAGGCCCTCACTCCATATTCTTCCGCTCCCTGTGGGGGTTAGATCAGTCCGCCAGAAAGACCTAATTCACTCGCGCATACATTACCCAAGGAAAAGGAGGTGAAATCACCATGCAGGCCGAAATAGCGTCGGACAGTACCGTCTTCGGTAATCACAAGGAGTTCCTCCTGGTCGGACCAGCCAAGTCCTCGAATGGTGCCATGTTCCCACTGGTAAGAAGTTAGCTTTATATTCCCAAGCTAGAGGAGAAAACTCACACTTAACCGATTGATCAGCTTGCCAGAACGGGAGTAAATGTCAATGTTGGACTTTGCGGTCTGAGCGTCCCGGTACCTCATGGGCTTGCTCTCGTCGCGATGCAGAGCTGAATTCCGTCAGAGATACACACTAACTTGAGCATACATGATTCGAAAGCATACCAATTGCCCCTCCATACGGAGCACTGACAACGATGTAGTTTTCTAGTTCAACATCCTCGTCAAAGACCGAGTAATATAGCGGGACCTTTCTGTAGAAGCTAGTCCCTAACCGTTCCCAGTTAGCTAGAGGATTGGATGGCGCCATTGACACAAGGAACGACGAGGAGTTGACCTGCTCCTCGGAGTCGTCGTTGTAGTTTCTGGAGTTGATGGTCGTCGCCTGGTCGGTCATCGGAGCCCAAGCTCACATGGCCGCCTGGGGGACGCTAACCCGATTGGACCAACTCAATGGCCCGTCACCACTTCTACAGGGTACAGCACTGCAGCTTGATTCTTAGACCATTTCAGGTCAGATCATTAGTGTTTCACCATGAGCGGTCTTGCCCGGTATAATGATGGATGATACCGACGGCATTAGCGAGCTCGCTCACCAACTGTCGGATCTTGAATTGGCTCTGCTACTGTGCTTGGCTGGCCAGGAACACTGCTTGATTGAGACTGTTGATGGCAGCGTCAATGATGTCGCCGCAGAACTGGCCTTGGTAAACACTGCAGGCTACGCTCAAGCTACGTATAGTTTTAACATTGACATAGATCTGTTCCCAAACGTACAGCCTTTCATACAACGTCGTGGAGCTCTCAGAAGCCGTCTCCTTGGACCAATTCCGCGATCAAATATGCAATCGCAATTTGCGTGCAGGAGAGCCTGACGAGGCACCGCGATACCAGACTTTCGACGTTGTAATTGCTAAGAACCTTGACCATGCGAATAGCAACATACAGCTCGAGGCGCTGGAGGTACAGTTCACGCAGCAGATTCTCAAATGTCTAATCTCTAACATTTACCCAGTTAATGCGCTCGAAGAAGCTTACGGCAGGGAATAACATTATCGAGGCACCCACGCATTTCCTCTTCATCCCTGTTATAGTACGGGATGCTGGGCAGGTTCGACCAAAGCTGAACACGCATTTAGTACGTCTCCTAAGACCAGCATGATATATGTAAAGCTAATTGACCGAAGAATGATAACCTCATCATCTCCCACTTGCACGACCCCGAGGACGGATACGTCTACCTAGAAGAGGACGAAGAGTGGCACTCCGCAGAGGAAGGGTCCTTGTCTTCTGTTGTGCACAAGTCCCTACCGGAAGAAAAGCGCCACCCAAGTGTGCATCATGATGTATGAAGACTCCCTTCCTCCCTTTGATACAATCCTGCCTCTAATACATTCACAGCTCCTAGGCAGAATCCAAGCCGCGTCTAAACGCGTAAAAGTTACAGCAGAGCTCGTCCGCTACCAACAAGACATCGTCGTCTTCCTCCGACTCAGCCGCGCCGTTGCAGGCGGTATCTCCGCGCGATCAAATATCCACTTCACCAATTTAGCCAAGTAAGTCCCTGTCGTGTCTCTTCCCGATCGAAGTAAGCTAATTCTGGAGACTCCTCGCCGTTATCCACGGAATCGACTATCTCACACCGTCTATTGTCGCACTGGCGGCGAAGAAGGTCTTCCGCCATCGGATAGTTGTCGCAAAACCGGAAGACGATCGAAGTCTGCAGTACGGCAGTGATTTGAAGGCTGTGGCTAAGGTGCTTGAATATGCGACTCCGGACACGATATTGGAAAGCGTACTCACGCTGGAGGCTCCTCTTTGAGTCTTTCTTTCTGAGACGTACGGTATCTGGCGGGAGATGGCCTCATCGAGGCATTGCCTGTCACCCCGTTCAAGGATACTGGCTTCATTTCAGATTCAACACCTTCGACGCTGATAAAACTAGTTGTGCATTATCTCATCACTCGTTATACCTGGACCGTTTACTCGTAATATACACCCAACATCCTTAAATCGAGCGACAATCCTCGAGGGCTGTCATATACTCGAACCTCGTACTTCAACTCTACCAATCGTCACGAAATAAGAGGCTGTTGCCTCGGCGTCCTGGCCCTCATTCTCAAAAACATATCCGGCCTCACAAAGGGCCCATCCTTATCACCCTCCTCCCCAGTCGAGGTCCGTTCTGGCCCGCCATTTCGAGCTTCAAACTCCCCCTCGACCATGGCCGTATTTCTCCGCCACTCAGACAGCACAACATCAATCTCCATCTTCGCATCACCCACCAACGCATCCATCTTGATATCATTCCGGTCATACCCGAAGGGATCTTCCAACTGCGACCCTATCCCCTCGATTCCGTACAAGGTGAAGATAACCAGACTTACAATGGGGATAGTCCACCAACCCATATCGTCAACCATTGCGAAGGGCAGAACCGCGCCATAGAGCGCGAGGACTTGTTTTTGGTGGATCCTACAGCGGGGTTATTAACGCTTAACCATGCTCGAAAGTGGACGCGAAGAGGTAAAGGGAGATGAACATACAAATGCGCAACCGGAATAGGCGTCAACTTGATCGTCTCCATCTTCCCGATACCATCCATCATCACATTCAGCTGCGCCTGCATCTGGCTCGCCCCGGGCGCATGGAACCATCCGCGTTCAACGCCCCGTTTTATGAACGAGTCGACAAAAAACGTCAACTGGAACGGCAGCCCCAGCCCCTCTTCCTCATGCGGCTCGAGATCCTCGGGCAACAACCCCGCATAAACAGGGTTATACACCGCCGTCCCATTATGAGAGACATCACTGCCAAGTAACTGCGCCCAGGCGGCGCCCCATTCTGCGCGGAGGTGGTTCTTCAACGCGAACGGAATGGCCATGAGGATGCGGATTGTGCGCTCTACATCTGCTTTCTCAGAGGGCGTCAAGGGGGCGGACGGGTTGTAGGCGTTTGTGCTGATTGTGCGGACGAGGTTGCGGATGCAGGTGTTTACGGTCGTCATTCCGTTGCGGCCGTCCCAGAAGCGGTTGTAGGAGGTTTGGTTGCGGAAGACGAGCATCAGGCCGACGACGATGGAGAGAGAGGGGATCTTATCAATCATATGTTATTACCGAATGCCCCCCAAACGTTGATATGTAGTTAGAACGCATACAATAGTATTCGGCAACCCGACGGTATTGAAAACATAGCGATCAAGCCAGACGATAAAGGCCGTGAATACCGCATGGATGATCACGTAGACGAGGATCGCACCGTGGATTGCGCCCTTGATGAAGCGGAAGACAAGCGGCCATCTGTTTCATTGCATTAACCCCCTTCACTACTGCCACGGCCCTTCATCATGATACAGAAAGGCTGATTTAAAGGACGGGACTTGCTCACCGTCGAGGCTTCTGTCGGGTAGATAAGAGGTGCGGATGGGTACTCGCACGGGAATGATGGCGCTCATGGCCAAACGATGTAGTCTGCCGACTTAATGTCGGTGTCGGCAGTTCGCTGAAGTTCAACCTCATTTCGGAAAATTACTTAGTAACCCGACCGTCGCTGAGGTTACCTTAACTTTGGTTGTTGCTGTTGGTGTGAAGGCGGGAGGTGAAAGGAGGGGCGGTTAGGTAGGACCATCAGTGTAGCGGTCAACGGCCTCCGTCCTGATATGAAAAGTTGGAAATCAGCTAGTATCCATTTGTCTACAAGGGTGGATAGTACTAGCAGTTGATTCTCTCGGAGGAAAATTACTAGTAGATATCCAGCACAACGGCGTTCACGGCCTTTTTCGTTGAAGAGGCCGGCAACAAATCAGGTTGAGTATTTACAAGTTCCAACATCCCAGCCACGATACTGCATCCAGTGATATTGGGATGTGGGGTAGGTAATAATGCTGAACTACGCACAGGCTTGTTGATCAGTGGAGACCAACGTCACAGCATTTTCTGAATCTGAGAGCCTTGAATGGCAGTGTTGGCCGGGTATTCTGTAAGACTGCCACAGTGCCACTAAGTATGTGCTAGGTAGAGACTGTTAACTGACAACAACTGTAATATGGAAGTCATAAGATATTGATTTTATGCATTTCAATTTGTGTAAGATGACGGTCTATTGTGTAAGACTTGACTGTCATGGAGTTTGATCGGAGCATATCAAACGACTTATAAAATGTGGGGAAAAAAAGAACGAGCGGGACATATTTGCATGAACGCCAAACTGGATTCCAACACAGGCTTCAAGATGAAGAAGGGTACAATTGAAAGGATGTGCAAGATCCTGACTGTAAGCGATCCAGTCTCATGCAATCAAGTATTGTGACACAAGTAGTTGCTCGGAAAGAAAAGGCAGTGAAGGCAAGGCCGCGAAAGGGGTATACCAGGTCTGGGAATAGAAACAGATTGCAATGCTAGATGCTAAGAAGTGCGAAACCAAATGAGTACAGTCAATGTGTGAGAGGCGCAGTAGGACTCGGTAACAGGTATCAAGTAAATGCAAAGAAGCTGCTGCAGCGCATGCGTCTATGGAAGACCTTGGCTGCAGAACATTGCCGAATATCATGACATACCGGCCCGGCCGTCAAATGCCAGAGGCCCGGAGTCATTCCGAGGTGTCAAGGGGTTCTCGTCGGACGACTCTGACCGCATCGGCGTATCCACCCGAGATATCGCCTGTGGAGGCGAAACTATCGTCGTTGACTGGGTAAGAGACAGACCGCCAGGACCATCGGAATCGACATTGGGGGCGGATGTTACGGATGGCTGAGGAGTCGGTTCTGCTGCATGGTTGTGGGATATACGCATGGTTTCCACGTTGGTGGCAAGGTCCGTAGGCGACTCAGGTGTCAGTCGATTTTCGCTTCCGCGTGAATCATTTGACGTGCGACTCGTTCCCCCCTGATGAGAAGAAGGTGCGGGTCGTGATTCCTCCGCAGGTCCTTGATTCGTATCAGAACTCATCTGGTTCGGTGTCTCGGTCTCGAAATCATTGGAGTCATCGACCTCGGCACTAAGATCTGTGTAGGCCCGACAATTCGGACATTGAAACATGGGGTAGTCGGGCGTATGGATCAAGCGGCTGACACATTTATAATGCCACACATGCGCACAGGCTGCCATGAACAGACACTGATACGGCCTCTGTAACTCCGATAAGCCTTACATTTCTCAACAGCAAGAGTTGTGAGACCTACCAAGACCGAGCCTAAGCAGATGGAGCATTCCCGACATCCGGAGTAATCAGCTGTCTCACCTTTGCCCAGGTTCTTGATCAGACTCTCGGTGTTTTTGCTGTATGCGAGTTAGATTAGACTCTGATAGAGTGGCGTGTGTGACATACTTGAACTCATTTGGCTGCTGCTGCCAAGACCGGTTACACTCGACCCTGATGCGGACACAGCGAAATATCATCTCCTCTCCCCCACGAAAGTCGATTCCAAGCTGCACAATGTCTCCGTCCTTAATCGTGTACAGCCGGGAGGGCATGTTAGGCTGGCTTAACCTCATGTGGTTCAAGAAGGTCCCTGACGAGCTTCCCACATCCTTGATGTGCCACTGTCCATTCAAATAAATAAACTCGCAGTGTTTCCGGCTCACAACCTTAGACTTGAATCCGACGGGGGAATCCGACGGCCCGCTTGGATTCGGTACAGGAAGCCCATCTCGTTCCGAATATCGGCCAACGCGGATGCTGCAGGTATTTGCGGGGAGAGTACGCGAAATAGGTATGAAGGGTAAGGACGGTCGGGAGCTATGGCTGGGGTCTTGGTGAGGGAAAAACCGAATCGTCGCCCCGCATTTCGGTCTCGAGCCGGATGAAGAACTATCGGCGATAACTGGATCGGATGATTCAAGCGCTGTGCTGCGAGGAGTGCTCGGCACTGGGGCGCTTGAAGCTTGCTCGCTCCGGGGCTCTTGATGTGTTTGAGTCGAGGATCTTAATCTGGCCATTGTGGTTCCACGGGGCGGTCGTCCTGAAGATTCCGATGACGACGCTGGAGAGTCAGAGGTCTGACTGCCGGATTGCAGCTCTGTGTCAAAGCCACGAGAGCTCGGGGTCAAAATCGCACTGTAGCGATTCGAAGTCGAGTTCTCAGCACGAGGCTGAGGACATGGGCTCGTGTCGGCAGCCGTTGGTTGAGCTGAGTCGGTGCGAGTGGTCGCCTGAGTGGAGAACCAAGAAAGTCTGCGACTTGTGAGACTATGACGACGCGGTCGTGGATTGTTGGAAGATGGGCTTGAGGAGGATGTGGATGGGGAAACAGTGGAAATATGAGTTTGCGTATAGGCACGGAGTTGGCTCAATCGGCGGAGGGGGCCCGAAGAACGGCCGTCGGATGAGAGATGAAGGGGGTTGGAAATCGTGGTGGAGGCGGAAACCGACGCTGCCATCATTGGGCGCGGGTTTTTTGCCTTACGCTTGGACTGGGCAAAAAAGAAAAAAAAATACGCCCTGGCATAAAGGGGCAATAATGTTAGCTGAAGCAAAATTGACACACGTCAATATTATTCCAGAAGCAAAGACGCGATGGCAAGATTTATTAAGATCGAGAAAGAGTTGCCCCATACATACCTATAACCTTGGCTCGTCCTGCCTTCCGCGGTCGTGGATCGGCAAATAGCTCTAATACTAGTTATACGGGGTGAAAGCTGGGTCGCCTGATGCGTTGCGTCGCACGTTCGGACAGCGAGAAACCTAAGTATATATACCTCGAGGACGAAATAAAGACCCTCACTGCAGTTGCGCAAACTCAGAGTACAGTATAACGATGAAAAAGAACCCTCCTGCGGGTGAGGGGTCGGGAACCAGACGTAGGAATATGACAAGGCACAGAGGGGAAGTTGCAGAATGAAAAGCGCAAGGGGACTGTTTTTTTTTTATTCTGCATCAGCAGGATCCCATCACACTGAGGGCGCGATGGTAACCTTGGAATACGATCTTCAGCAGGGCCTGGGCAGTGGGGCCCACTGGAAAGGGCACCTGGCATCTCAAGCCATCTGCCCTGGTTCCAAGTTACCTATACAACCTAACTCCGTACTACTTACTCCGTACAGGTCCTTCAATAAGTACTAAGTAGTACCTTAGGTCTTGTTACCTCAGTACGGTGTATCAAGAGCTTCCCGCTCCCTGAGTCGTTGACTTGTTCAGTGATGGAGAATATGTTACCAAGGTATACGTATATCGTCTGGTGTGAACCATCCATTCTTATATCATCCCAGTGTTCCAGATTGAATGCTCGACCGTCCTTTTCCGGACGCTCGAGATTTCCGGACGCGGCTCTGCATTAATTGTGGTCTCATGTCATCAGGCCATCAAATCCTCGTTTCCCAGGGACCAGAGTTGATGAAGAATGTATGCTGCAAATTGTTCAGTCGTCGACTGAATGTACCACTACCTTACTCAGCTTACTCCTTCCCCACGGCTATTTCAATACGACGTCTCAACAGAGCGCTCCTCTGGATCTGCCAATCTTTAGCTGACTCTGACTCTGACTCTGAACATGCGGAAGTTCCTCGAGAAAACAAAGAGATCACTCTCCCATGATTGCCACCTCGACCAAGGATGGTAATATGCGGTATGTACGGTAGATTACTAGGTAGGTAGCGTCGTTTTAGCGTGCGGGGCCGATGGGTTAAGGCTCAGAGTCAAAGCTGGTGAGCCTCTCAGGAATCAGGATGCACGCCGCAGAGATCCACGATGGGCTCACTCCAGTACGGACGGTAAAACTAACCCGCTTCAGGTCATGAGCCCATTCTTCAGTTCTTTCTCCTCATGTGACGTTGAGGGTTCTGGTGGTTTCAGTGGCAACTGGAACAGGACAGAATTGTTGTTTATCTCGACTTAGACTTGTCTAATATAAGATTAGAGACAACTCTCTTGGACATATCGACTTTTTCAAACTGTTTCTGTGACCTGCGTGGAAGCGCTACTGATGAGGCACCGGCAGACGTAATATTGATCTTGGGTGATGTAGTACTACCTATCCTTCTTTCAGTTGTACCGGTATGCACCGCGCGTACACAAAGATGGAGAGATGCTAGTTGCTAGCAGGGATATTATAAGTTATTAATGCGAGTAGACTGATAGGTCATGGACTATTATGCAGTCGAGAGTCCAGCTCGATGGTGTAGGGTCAAAGCTCCTATATATACTGGACCCTCGGCCACCAACAAGATCATAATAACATACCTAATAATGTGGAGGCTGATCTTCACCCAGCCTCGGCAGTGGTACCTACATCTTGACGATGTCTCTTCACCAACGAAGCGCACCAAGGCGCATGGGATTATGACAAACAGAAATGCCCGATCCCATGTACAATGGCAGCGCCCAAGAAGGAGAATTGGCAGGGGCTTCTGTTGCAGCCGTGGTGAACATTTAGTGTACAGTAGGTGTGGATGAAGGCATTGAAAAGTGTCTATATATTTTCAAGATTGGCGCCCATCTTCACCCGATACGGGACGGGTGACTCGGTGACGGTGTAACGAAAGTCGACCTGGTGCGATATGATAAGGACGGGATCATTATATTCTTGCCTTTCCGATATTCTGCGATCTTGTCGTATAGGTTTGTGCCTGGTTACCATGAACTAAAACCGCCGTTTAGAGATCGAGGCCTGCGGGTTCCAAGTTCAGGAAGCACAAGAAACAGGCTGAGGCTCGTTGTTCTGAAATATGACCATTATTAAGTATCCAGTTGCAGTGATGTAGTGTGTGGACTGTGGAGGTGAGCTTCTGACCTGCTTGAGATAAGGCGTGTTGTCATTCGCCCATCTCCAGTCACCAGCAGTTGGGAAGTCAGTCCGCGATACTAAGTTAAGCTAAACCCGCTTGGTCATTCACAGACTCCATCCCATCTTCGCCCTTCACTTCCCCCTCTTCTATTATTGCCTTCCTGACTTCGCAGGACCAGCTTGAGGAACAAGTCGCCTACCCTTTCTCATCAGAGAAGATTACGAACCGGTCGTTATTGCCCCATCTTCATTCTTTCCGCCGCCCGGCGTTGTTTTGTTTT
Organism: Aspergillus egyptiacus; assembly: GCA_025688805.1. Taxonomy (NCBI): domain Eukaryota; kingdom Fungi; phylum Ascomycota; class Eurotiomycetes; order Eurotiales; family Aspergillaceae; genus Aspergillus; species Aspergillus egyptiacus. The sequence goes on from MU628435.1 coordinate 88,433, forward strand.
TAGCTACAGCTCCCATATGCATAGCTAGGTCCCGTCCTACCTCGCATCTCCAGCCCGCCCACGGTCTCTCCCTCGCATCCATCTTTCTTTCAGCCGATTTTTCTTCGAATCCTGAGCACTGTGGAAGTGTGTTTTCCGAATCTGCGACCAGAGATACAGCCACGAAGGAAAGAGCAACTCCCAAGCTTCCAAGTTCCGGTGCATGCTTTCCGTATCAAACCAACCGTCGTCCAGCCTCTTTCGCACGTTGGCCCTTGACGCTTGCGGGGCTCTGCTTTTGGTCTCGCAGGCTCACAGCTGGAAGATATGGCTGGAATCGCAAACGCGTGTCTCTCTTGTCTGTCGGCAGTGGATCGTTGGTGCCATATCACCGCCTGTCTCGGTTCTCTCGGCGGTCGCTCAAGGGAAGGAATCTACGAGACAACGCTCGCCGACAATGAACGGGAGGCAGTGTCTGATCTGCTTGGCTACCTTGAGAATGTAAGTCGGATATATCTACAAGACGAGCATTTATCATCATTCTGCCTCATCGCTCTATGTACTGTTCTGTTAACGAACGACAATAAATAGAGAGCCGAAACCGATTTCTTTTCGGGCGAACCTCTACAGTCACTAAGCACTCTTGTATATTCCGACAATGTGGACCTCCAACGAAGCGCTAGTCTTACATTTGCTGAGATTACCGAACGCGGTACGCGCCCCGGCTGCCAAATATTCGTATTTTGATGGCTAATGGTGACCTGGGAGTAGACGTGCGCGAAGTCGATCGGAATACCCTCGAGCCAATCCTTTTCCTGCTACAAAGTCCTGATATTGAGGTGCAGCGGGCTGCAAGTGCAGCTCTCGGGAATCTCGCCGTGAATGGTTGGTCTGACTCGACCAGCTTCTCGATAGTCGCTGACAAGAAGCAGCAGATAATAAGGTCTTAATAGTCGCCCTAGGAGGGCTGGCCCCGCTGATAAAGCAGATGATGTCCCCGAATGTGGAGGTTCAATGCAATGCGGTTGGCTGTATTACGAATCTCGCTACACATGAGGAAAATAAGGCTAAGATTGCCCGATCCGGTGCCTTGGGGCCATTGATTCGCCTCGCAAAGTCGAAGGATATGCGCGTCCAGCGTAATGCGACAGGTGCTCTTCTAAACATGACACATTCCGGTATGTCTCCCGCGCCATAATAGCCCTCACCACTTCTTTGACCCCCATCTGATTCATCATGCCAGACGACAATAGGCAACAACTTGTGAACGCTGGTGCAATTCCCGTCTTGGTTCAACTCCTTTCATCCTCTGACGTCGATGTCCAATACTATTGCACGACAGCTCTCAGCAACATTGCCGTGGACTCGGCAAACCGCAAAAGACTTGCGCAAACTGAATCCCGTCTAGTCCAGTCCCTTGTGCATCTGATGGACTCGTCCACACCGAAGGTTCAATGCCAGGCTGCCTTGGCTCTTCGCAACCTCGCCTCTGATGAGAAATACCAGCTTGAGATTGTTCGAGCTAAAGGATTACCACCTCTCCTCCGCCTTCTACAGTCAACCTATCTTCCCCTTATTCTCTCTGCCGTCGCATGTATCCGTAATATCTCCATTCACCCTCTCAATGAGTCTCCCATCATTGATGCCGGATTCCTGAAGCCTTTGGTCGATCTTCTCGGATCGACGGATAATGAGGAAATCCAATGCCACGCTATCTCTACCCTCCGAAATCTCGCCGCTTCCTCGGATCGCAACAAGGAGCTTGTTCTCCAGGCCGGTGCAGTCCAGAAGTGCAAAGATCTTGTTTTGCGTGTCCCCATAAGTGTGCAATCTGAAATGACGGCCGCCATAGCTGTTTTGGCCCTGAGTGACGACCTAAAGCCTCACCTTCTTAACCTCGGCGTCTTTGATGTACTCATCCCGCTGACGGAATCGGAGAGCATTGAAGTTCAAGGAAACAGTGCTGCTGCTCTGGGCAATCTCTCGTCCAAAGGTTTGTGGCCGCCGTTTTCGCGTATACTCACATACACTTACAACTGACATCACACAGTTGGAGATTACTCTATTTTCGTTCGTGATTGGGCAGACCCCAACGGAGGGATTCACGGCTACCTGAAGCGATTTCTCGCTAGCGGCGACCCTACTTTCCAACATATTGCCATCTGGACCCTTCTTCAGCTCCTTGAATCGGAAGACAAGCGCCTCATCGGCTACATCACCAAATCAAATGACATTTTCCGCATGGTGAAGTCAATATCGGACAAGAACATCGAGTCCGATGAGGAGGATACCGAAGACGGCGAAGCTGAGGTCATTGCTTTGGCCCGGAGGTGTCTCGAATTTCTTGGGGCCGGACCCAAGCAGACTCTTGTAGAAGCTTGATGTCCGTCTCTTAATCTCAGTCACTTTTTTTTCCTCTCTCTGTCTCTTTTTTTTTTTTTTTTTTTTTTTTTTTTTTTTTTTTTTTTTTTTTTTTTTTTCCTCCAATTGACGTTTCATGAGCGGCCTAATTCCACTCCACTCCCCGGTACCCCAGTTTCTCGTTATATCCTCTTGTCTCAATTGAACTTTATGACCTTTCTTACTCTGATATACATGTTCTATGCGTTACGGGTGTTAGAGAGGCATTTTATTGGGTGTCAGTTCATTTTCTTCAGCGAGCATTCCGTGTGATGATCTATATCTTTTTTCGTTCTGTGTCTCTTACTATTCAATTCCTGCCCGACGTGGTTGGGTCCACGCATGGTACTGTGCTCGTGCTGGATCCTGAGAGCTAGTCTTTTACTGAAATGGCCTTAGATATAGTGTATGTCCATCCATGAATATTTCATTACATCTCTGTTTTCAGGATTATCTATGCACTTGGTTGCCGACGAATACTGTTAGATAAGGTACGTACCTTAGTCTATGGATAGCAGTCGCGGATAAACTCAAGTTCCGGGCTGACCCACTTTGGGAAAAGAACTTGAGAGCCCAGCTTTGGGATGTGTGTTTTAACCTTTATCAACTGCTCCCATTGTCTGCATTTTCGGAGATGGCGAGTTCTTTGCCGTCACTAGCCATTCCAGGCCAGCGTCTTGTGTCAGTCGGCACTTACATTGCTGGTCCTGGCACTCATGTCCATCACTCGCACATTTATGCATCAATTGCTGGGCCAGTTTTTGTTGACCAGGTGCAGCCGAATGCTAAGACGAAATCCACAATTAGCGTTTCAAGAACAATGAGGAAGCCGTTATTAGCGGACGCTTCTACTCCCCCAGCACAACCAACCACCACAAAGTCTAAGTCCAGATTCAACACCCTGCCAGCGGTCGATTCCGTCGTATTAGCGCGAGTGACCCGTGTACAGAAACGGCAGGCAACAGTGTCCATTCTTGTCGTCCTGGACGATTCAACCAGCTCGCTTGGCCTTAACCCCTCGCAGTCAGCTTCAGACAATGACAACATCGAGTCGATCCTGTCGTCTGCCGCAAACCCGGAGAATCATAGCAGCTCGGACGAACTTCGATTCCAGGCGTTGATCCGCAAAGAAGACGTCCGTGCCGTGGAAAAGGACCGTGTTGTTCTGGACGAGATGTTCCGAGTTGGTGACATTGTTCGTGGAACGGTCATTTCGCTCGGTGATCAGAGCTTCTACTATCTCACAACGGCGAGGAATGATCTGGGTGTCGTGATGGCGCGCAGCGAAACGGGTAATATGATGTTCCCTGTTAGCTGGAAGGAAATGCGGGATCCCATTACTGGAGCTTCCGAACAAAGGAAGGTTGCCCGCCCTTTCTGATTGCGCAATGTTAGATGCTCTCAGCCCAACCAGTGTGGCCATTCACAGTTCTACCGACCTGGAGCATTGGCACAAGTCTCCTGTCTATGAAGACAGGATCAAGACCAAAAGGCCGAACGCCCTATAATCTTGCTCGAGCCTTTTGGCACCGCACTCGGGACACATTTCTCCCCGATCCCATGCCCTGAGCTGCATATTTAGGCCGAGAAACTAGATCCGAGCTGACACCTATATCCGGACATATCTGTGCCTGTACAACAGGCAACAGTATCATTGCGTCCACTCTATTCTCACAATTCGCAATTTATCACCCGCGGTGCAGGAATTAGCGAGCACGGATCTCAATTATGATACCCAATGCAGTCAGTTATGCATTTTAAGGGCGTTTTCCCCTGTCCTTTCTAGACTAGATTATGGCACCTCCTCAGTATACATGGTCCTGGCCTACCAATGCTGGACTGTGTTTGTCAATGGAGGAAGAGCGATGGTTCTTCGCGTGTTGATTCTCATCTTCACGACCCTTGTTTCCCTTTTCCTTTTCCAGTTCTATATGGATTAGAGAGATCTAAAAGCTAGGGCACAGAACTAATTATTAAACGCATGTAAACAGTAGCTTGATACAGTCTTTAATAATTTCACAAGTGTACCAAGTTTGTGGCGCTTCACCAGGTTACTACCTAGATATATATCTCCAAGGTCTATATATAATTGTGCCTGATTTAAGGTGATAAGTACAGATATGAAGAGTGATACCATTACACTTAACAAATGCAGCGTATAGTCAAATAAGGAAACCATTTTATTCTTTCAAGGTATACCAAAATTTTTTTTTTTTTTAGCTGTCTCATATGATAACCCTCAACTCTACTCTATCCTCAAACAGGACCTAACCCACTAACCTGTGTACTCTACTTCTTCAACGTCTTCTGCTTCTCCGCATCAATCAACTTCCTTCCCTGCACAAAAAGCCCCTTCCTAGCCCGAACATTATCCATATACATCTTCGCCACGTTCTCCCGATCCGCCAGCTCCCCGAGATCCTCCAGCTCCTCTTCCGTCGCCGGGACCCAGAACGGATCTTCGTCGAGCGCTTCAAAGCCCGCGAAGATAAGCTGCGGTTGGGCGGCGCCAGAGGTGCGCTTGCGGATTTCCTCGGCGAAGCCGAAGGATTCGGCGACGGGCAGGAGCGAGAGGATGGTGAAGAAGGGGGTGCCTTCTTTCATTGTTTCGGAGAGGATGCGGCCGCGGCGGCGGGTGATGACTCCGTAGACGCGGCCGAGGACTTCGGCTGTATTGGCGTGTTAGTTCTTTTCTTTCTCTTTTTTGTTTTGTTGGGTTGTGGGATGTGTTCAAGAGGGTGAAGGGAGGCATACTGGATGCTTGGATCTCGCAACTATACATCGCGAGCATCATGCGGGGACTCCAGTCGAGGAAGCCCTGGTAGATGCTTTCGCGGACAAGGCGGATCGTTTCACCGGTTAGACGGCCAAGGTCAATTTCATCTTCTGGGGCATTGATCTGGATCTCCTCGAGGAAGACGGCTATTCCTTGCATGGGTTCTTGACAGAGGGGGCCTTGACCTGTGGCGAGCTGGAAGGAGTGGGTGATCTTATCGCTGAAGTCGCGGACGGTGAGGGCATCGCGTGGGGCGGTTTCGGGGAGGAGGGAGGGCTGCTGTTTGGGATCTTCGAGGAGGCTGTTCCGTTTGTTAGCATGGTAATATATTACAGGCAGGAGACAAGGGAAGAGAGTTACAATTTCTCGCAGGTGTTGACTGCGGTCGCGTCGACGAGGATGTTAGGGCCTATTCGGCGCGGACCGAAGGCTATAATCCTATCAAGAACATCCTTCCATAGCTCCTTGTCTTCCTTGATCTGTTCGAAGAGTTTGGTGAGCTCTTCCGTGAAATCATGGAGAGAGAGCAGCGCTGTGTCCCGGGCGTCGCCCGTAGCGTCAGTGGCCTCGGCCTGCTGTGTACTCTCGGCTTCTAGGCTGCCATTCTCGCCTTCTACTTTGGCCTTTCGCTTCTCAGACTGTAGCTGCTTGATGGTTCCGACATGTTTGGTTAAGAAGTCCGTAACTGCCTCTGGTAGAGGAACCACTCGGAGTCGGATTGATAGCTGCTTCGAAGCCGAGATAGCGAGTGCGCCACCTCTTCCTAGCTCTGGGTTCTTGGGAGCGGCCATTTCAGGTGCGCTGACTATCGTCTCGCGGTACGGGACGATAGTCTGACCGGTCTGAATGTCACATTTGGCGAATCGTTCACGGAGATCCTTCAAGCAGCGTTCTAGATGGAGTTCACCTGCAGTCAAGATCACATGTTCACCGCTGGGGAGCACCTCGTACTCTGCACAAGGATCACTTTGCTCGAGTAGACGCAGGCCAGTAACCATTTTGCTCAAGTCTGACGGGTTGACGGGTTCAAGAGCCACTCGCACAATTGGCGGTGTATCTAGAGAGACGCCAGCCAAGTTGATACTTCCCTCTAGCTGCGAACAGAGTGTGCCTGTCTTGAGAATATGACCGGCAAGACCGCCGATTCCAAAGACAACTCCTGCAGGGACGGATTGGAGAGGCTCAAGACTTCTTCCCATGAGAAGATACAAGTCTGTTACTGTCACCTTCTGCGGCTCAGGGCTTGCGTGTGGGTTCTCTGGTGAAAACTTGGGAGGCAAGACATATACAGAGTCTCCAACCGAAAGAGTCCCAGAATAGAGGCGAGCGAATCCAATTAAATGCTCGGGGTCTTCTTTTGGTCCATTGTCAATCTCCTGGGTATCCTCTACTGTGAACCTCTCAAAGGCGGACGTCACTCTAGAAAAGTCGTCTCCTTGGTTCATGCTGGCTTCTGCTTGCATTTTCGCGATCTCCTCCCGCTTTCTCCGCGCGAGCTCTCTGGCTTCATCCGCCGACATGCTTCCGCCGGATTTCTTCTTGCTTGAGGACAGCTCACTTTCAGGAATAGCAGCCATCTTACTGACATAGGCCACAACAGGCTCGCCGGGACCGGTCTTGAATTCGATCATAGCATTTTTGACCCTATCATCCACATACTTCGAACCGGGAGATTCTCCAATCATTGGCGGTAACCGGGAAGCTTGGGCTGCCTTGGGACTGGGCAGGTATTCGATAACAGAGACTAGCAGCGCCGTTGATAGTGGCAGCCATGAGGAGAATAATGTGGTCATGATGTTTCGGGGATCGCGTGAGCGGAGGATATATGGCGGAATACTGATACCCAGCGACTTTGTGATCTTCTCCAGCAAAGCAGGATCACTATAGAACAGTCAGTACGAGGATACTCAACAGATTTCTTGACAAACCCTTTTCCTTTCCCGCCGCCAGTTGTGGCTTCGTATGCTGCCCAGATGCTGTCCAAGACAAGCTGCACAAACATGGGCTTCAACGCTCGTCCTTTAAGGTGCTTCTGACCTAGCACTCGTTTCGTCTTGGGGTCCAGGTAGAAATCTCCCCAAAGAACCTTCTCAAGAATGGCCCTTTTAATTCCAAGCTTTTTCTCATATATGGCTGCAAATTGTCGAACGGTAAAGGCCCAGCCGTCGACAGCACTGCAAAAGATGACGTTGTTCTTCTCCGGGGCGAAGTATAGGTCCTCGTCATCACGTTCCTCGTATGCTGTACCGTCCGGAATCCCCTCTGGCGATTCACCGTCTTGCGCCTGTCTCTGCTGGGCAGCGGCGCTGACACGCTCTTCCATACGCTCTCGCCACTGAAGATCTTCTTCCATTCGTTCGCCCTGATAGAAGCTACCAAGAACAGCATTTACCTGTTCAAGAAGCCTACTCAGATGCGAGTAAGCCTCCGCTGGGCTCATCTGTAGTTCGGTGACTAGTCTGTCCATTTTGTTGATGACCAAGATTGGCTTCAACTGCTCGACCCAGGTTTGACGCAGAACGGTGACGGTCTGACTACAGACACCTTCCACAGCATCGACAAGAACCACCGCACCGTCGCAAAGACGTGATGCTGTTGACACTTCACTGCTGAAATCGATATGCCCGGGTGAATCTATCAAGTTGATCAGGTACTCTTTCGCCTCTGGCTGCGCATCCGGCGCAGAGCGCCGCATCATGGAAAAAAATAGGGAGATCGCAGACGACTCCATGGTAATTCCACGTAACTGTTCATCCGGACGAGAGTCCAGGTAGCGGATCTTGCCCGCAAGCTTCGGCGAGATGATGCCATTTGTGGCGATGAGACTGTCTGTTAATGATGTTTTGCCGTGATCCTGAGCGATAAGTGTCAGGTTAACTTCGCAAACGATCTAGGAGAGTCTATGTGACGTACAACGTGTGCTAAAATACAGATCTAGAATGTCGTTAGTATCGGCAGCCGGACGTCACCCGTTGCGGCATCAAAGTGGGATGAGGAGAGGGGCAACGTACATTCCGAATGTCGTCCGGCTTCCTTTGGAGGCGGACCAAGTCCTCAACGCTAACAACGGGCATTTTTCAAAGGGAAGTGCTGTATTCAGCGACTGTGACCAAAAGGTATTGATGTAAAGAAGCTCGTCGCGGGAGGAAACTGACTGTTCCTTAGGTATTCCGTGCTGCGGAACTGCCCTGGAAAAAATATTTCACCAGGATTGCTCATTATGATTCAAGAATATAACTTCAGCTGTACACAGCCACTTTCCTCGAGATGCTACTCAAGATGACTCATATTTCTAGTTTATTTGGTTTAAGGTTATCACTGTAATATCCTGCGACGGAACCAACCTACGGAGTCTTCTACTCGTCACCTAAGTGAAGGCAAAATAGTGCTGTATACGATGGCTTAGGAGATAATCACTCCTCAAATGAGAGCTTTATTTTCTTCTTCTTCTGCTTGGGTTTTCGAGAAGGTTCCCGGTCTTTAGCCCGCGGATCTTCTTCAGCCTCTTGGACTTCATCTGCAACGACTTTTGCTTGCTTTCGTTTCCGATGGCCTCCGATCTCTGCTAAGTTCTGCCTTGACGAACCTTCCTTCGGGTCTATTCCGTCATGAGCGGACGTTTGTTCCTGGTCTTTTGCATCCCTCTTAGGCTCTTTTGCTTGGTCGTCGCCACATTTCACCATGGCCTCGTAGTCTTCCTTTGAGATAACCTCATTGCTTTCCGCATCGACGTATGTAGGGCCATCGTCGTCGTCATCTCGTAGTCGGCGGGGTCGTTGGGAAATCGGACGCTCTAATCCGCCGGAGGAGTTTCCATACTGGCCTTTGAGTCGCTGCAGAAATGCAGGCTCCTTCGCGTCTAAGGCAGGGTGAGAGAGCGTATGATCCAGCAAGATCGCGTGACGTACCGTAGGCGAGGTTCTTCGCGTTAAACGACATGACAAAGTGAGTACCACTGGTAGACTTCTGGATCCTAGAAGCGATATCGCCTCAAATAAACTGAGCCAAAGGAGCGAAGGAATGAGTGGTTCCTCATGCTTCGGCTTGTGGCTAGCTTCCGGCAACAATCCCACTGTTCTCAGTGTCTATGGAATGCGCCTCTCAGCCAAGGCACTGTGTGACTGAAGTCGCTATATAAAGCGCAAAGAAATCATCGAGAATACCGCGTATCCTCGTTCAAAGTAAAACTGGCGACATGATCTCTAAGGTCATCATGGACGCAGTGCCCGGTTGTTGTTGGTCGCCGAGCAATCAGCGATCGGCGCCAGCTTGGGCGGTGGCACTAGTCCGAATTCAGCCTCCGTCGAAAAGTGAGGTCCAGATGAGCGGCAGCTACACCTTCTCCGAATATCTCCTTCATCAACAACCAGACTTATAATCATGTTGTGCGGAAGTGAGTGCATGACAGGCCCCATTCAAAGCATTGAATACTGACGGTAATTGCGACAGTTTCAGGAGAGGCGCCGCAAGTGCCCGTCGTGTCGCCCAAGAGTGGTAGGTTTGCAAACTCTCAGACAACCACCAGCTTCAATTCCTAACTCTGACCAGGCAGCGTATTCGAGAAGCGGCTCATTGAGGCCTATATCGCCGAGAACGGAAAGGATCCCGTGACAGGCGAGGAACTCTCCACCGATGACCTTATTGAAGTCAAGACCCAGCGCGTCGTCCGACCCCGACCTCCTACACTTACCTCGATCCCTTCGCTGCTTAGCGTGTTTCAAGAGGAATGGGACGCTCTGGCCTTGGAAACCTATACACTACGTCAGACGCTGGCTCAGACGCGACAGGAACTGAGCGCGGCTCTCTATCAGCATGACGCGGCGGTTCGAGTGATCGCGCGGTTAACCAAAGAGAGAGATGAGGCTCGTGACGCTTTATCGAAAGTTACAGTGGGCGCCAGGACCTCCGGGACAGCTGGTGATGCTATGCAGGTGGATTCGACCGGTCTGCCTGAGAATGTCTTGGCGAGAGTAGAAAGCACCCAGGCATCGTACGTCTCCCGCCACCCTGTTGCAAGCTCTTATCTAACTACGAACAGGCTATCCAAAACCCGACGTAAGCGTCCTGTTCCCGAAGGCTGGGCGACGAGTGAAGTTATCTCCGCCTACAAGCCCGCCGAAACCACCGATCCTCTCTATCCTGGAGGCAAAATATTATCAATCAACCCATCTGGTGACGCGCTCGTTGAGACAGCCGAGGGTGCTGTCAGTGCTTATTCGCTGTCCCAGAAACAGGTTCTTTATAATCTTCAGGCGAACGGCCCGGTCACTGATGCTATCTGGGCTGGCGATAAGGCAGTTGTAGCCTCCAGCACGGGCTCTGTCAAAGTCTTTGAGGGTGATAAAGAAGTCGCAAACTTCAATTCTCATGCTGGCGCGGCCACGGGCCTTGCATTGCATCCGACTGGAGATATTGTGGCCTCTGTCGGAGCTGACAAGAGTTACGTCCTGTATGACTTGACAACAAATTCGGTCATTCTTCAGAACTTCAGTGATGCCTGTAAGCATTTGTTCCACCCTCGCACAAGACTGTTGATCTTTAGCTAATTATCATATTAGCTCTGCTATCAGTACAATTGCACCCGGACGGACATCTTCTTGCTGCTGGTGGTGCGGATGGGCAAATTAAGATTTTTGATATTAAAACAGGTGCCGCTGCCGCGAGCTACGATCTCGCTGGGCCTGTTAAGCGCGTGTTCTTCTCTGAGAACGGTGTCTTTTTGGCTGGTGTGGTACAGAACTCCACCATGGTTTCCATCTGGGATCTACGCAGCTCTACGGAAACCAAGGTCCTCGACACCGGCAGCCAGGTTGAGTCTATCCACTGGGACTACACGGGACAGTTCCTCCTTACCGGTGGCCCTAGCGGATTAACTGTTCAGCAATACACTAAGGCATCGAAGACATGGTCAGAGCCGTTGCGGAGTGCGGTTCCTGCAGTTGCAGTGGCCTGGGGATCTGCTGCTCAGAGTATAGTGGCGCTGAAACCGGATGGCGGAATAACGGTGCTCACAGCACAGTAGTGACTTGAAATATAAGAGAAATCTTTGTCTGGCATTCTTTTATGGCACTATTTTTGTATTTTTAGGTGTTTCGCAGGGGCAATATTAGCAGGAAAAATAAACGATTAAAAAAAAAAAAAGCAAAGAAAAAAGAAGGAAAAAAAGGAACGGGAACTGTTTGTTAGTTGCTTCTCGCATTTGTTACCTTCACAGTACTGGAATGAATCTGCGGAGGTTGATCCATCTGACCCAATCCTTTAGGTTCGGCTTTAAGGCTTACCTAGCTGGACGGGAGGATACACTTGCAACTTGCAAGGCTTCTTGCGCCGCATGAGCGAAGGGGCGACTCCCGGAGTTTGCATTTACCTTTCGGCTGCAGAAGGCGGGATGGACTCGGAGGATCCAGACTGACTGGCCGATGAGGTTATTACTACCTGCTTTATAACTAAGCAATCTATAATATAATGGCCTCCACCACGACCGCTTCACATTGACCTCTACCGCTCTTCGTCAAGGGTCCTTTCTCTCCCTTTTTTGTCTCACTTACTCTACTTTCATCTCTCGGTTTCTCATCTTAATCTCTCTTCTATTCTCAATATTAACACAAAATGAGTAGCGATTCCGGAGTCCAGTTCATCGCTCGGGGAAGAAAGGTTGGTATCGCCTCATTCTCCCCCTCCATGTGCGGGGGTATCCTCCATACAACCTCATCTCCATTACAAGTTTACTGACGTTCTATTCACGCCGCAGCGACCGCGGGAGCCGCCGGCTTCGCCACCAGCTCAATCCTCAAGCTCTACACTTAATAACACTCTTCCGCCACTCACTCTTCCGTCAGTGCGATACGCCGGCGATGGCCTCGACTTTCGACGCCCCATCACCTCACCCGCCCCTCCTGAGGAGGAAGAAGTCATCGATCTCACAAACGAACCCGACTCACCAGAGCTTTCCCGAGCCCTAGAGACCAGCTCACATCGACCCCGAGGCCCTCGATTCAGCCGGGAAACAGCTGCGGATGTCGTCGACTTAGAAGAGGAGCATCCAGATCCCCCAAGCAGTCCCGAAGTGCAATTTATATCATCAAATGTTCGGGAGCGGCGGCCGCCACCGCCCCCGAGGGCGCAGGGGTTTATGGATTCAACTTTCTTCCGCATGTTACCACTACCACATACAACAATATTCCGTCCCACTGCAAGGCCATATAGGCGAGAAATTCCGTGGAGGGAAGCAGCTCCTCTATCCCGTGCTGAGCTAGAAACTCTTTGGATTGGAGAGGCTACCGCCGGAGCTGTGGATTTGACGATCAACCTGGATGTGGAAGATCCATACGTTGAATTTCTAGGGACAACGGCTGGAGGAGGCGCAAGAACTGGACGGCCACGAGACTCATACAAGCCCCCAAGCCCAGCTCCAGAAGGATTCGCACGTACCATTACAGAGGATGATATTGCCACGTGCCCGAACTGTGACGAAGAGCTCGGAGTGGGAGATGATATCAAACAACAAATATGGGTGGCCAAACAATGTGGACATGTTAGTTTACACCATTCCATCTTACTTGCGAGCTAATATCTGACCTTGCCATAGGTATATTGCGGTGAATGCGCAAAAAATCGCTCTCTCACGAAGTCCAAAAAAACAACATCAAAGACGAAGCCTTTCGCTAGATGTCAAGTTTCGGAATGTGGCAAATCTGTCAGCGCTCCAAGAGCTATGTTCCAAATATATTTATGACGGTGCCGGGGAACTGTATATTGTATGACTGCATGGTTTGGTGTTGGGATGGGCTCCTTTTACTTTCGATACCCTCATAGCATAAGGCTAGTTTCAAGGCATGGTCGGGACTGGCATAAACATTTTTCATAATAAGTTCTGGGTAATCTTGGTTAGATCATATGTTGGGGTTTTGCATCCATTTAACCGGGCCCCCTCCAAAGTACATCATACCTTATTATAGAGGTGAGCCACCCAATCATATCCTTCAGGCAGGAGAGCGGCTGGTTTGGTCAATGGTGAATATGCGCCTCAGCAAAGATAGAGGGTCATCCTGAACTTCGGCTTAAGATGGTATATGTGCAAGTATAATACAGATTGATCATCGTTCAAAGTAAACGTACATGTTCCGACAGTGAGAACCCCTAAAATGCAAGACAAAAACATCGCTGCAATAAAACCAATGACGAGTCTAAACGGTCTTGAAACCTCCGTGGTACGGAGACCAGATGCCACGCACACTCTCGTTGATACTCGTGACGGGCTTCTTCGTACGCTTCAGCTTCTCTCCGCTGGCCTCCTTCAGAAGATTTGCCTTCTGCGTTATTTGCTCCGGCTCAAGATTCCGCACGCAAACTGCCTTTTCGCGGCCGTTGATATAGTGGCCCTTGATGACCGGGTGCTTGTGGGGTCGGGGTGAAACTCGGATTTCGATCTGAGGGTTCTCTTTCGCAAACTTCGGGAGGCCATGCTTCAGGAACGCACTGTCGGTTGCAATTTGGTTAGAATATAGCCATGAGATCAAAGAGAAGGGAGGGGGAAAACAGAATAACATACACCATCCCGCGAGAGCTTCCAGCCCAATCGCAGTAGTGGAAATCTAGTCGCTTGCATTGCAGGATGAAGGCGCCCACGCCGTTCTGGAGGAGGGGTTAGCGATCAACACAACATGGGTGTGTAAAATTTCAGTATTGATGAGTTAGCATACTCTGGCGGTCGTAACTGTTCGAATCCCCTGTACAGGCATTGTGGTGATATCTTTTCTGATCTTCGCAAGTTCCAACAAGATCGAGACCTTGCATTCTCGGGGACTTTTCACCTCGCGGTGTCGGATGCCATTGGCCCGCGGCAAACCCGGCTACCGCGATTAGCGCTTAATGAGCCAAGAGCATCATCCAACGGGAAACACGAAATTCGATTGGAAACATCGCAGTTGTCAGTTGTCTCACGAGGGCGCGAGATCGACTTCTGCATACGTTCGCATGCCTCTTTATCTCGGTCGCTGAACCTATCTTTAACACCTACGACTGAGATATAATTGAGGCAAAATGACTGACAAGCTCCCTCCTCCGCTCTTGGCCCTCTTCCAGCCACGTCCACCCCTACGCTATGTCACGCCCATTGACCGCGCGCCGGACGACGTTAAGAAGAGCAAGATTGGAGGCGTTGCACAATACCTCGAGGAAGCGAAGAAATTTGCAGAAGAAGTTCCTTACAATCCGACAGAGACTTGGCTGCAGCGAAAATGGCGCCAAAAGATGGAAAAGAAAGAGAGGTTGAGCAAGCATTTGACCGAGGGTCTTGTATCTTGTATGAGATAACCGGACGGTCAAACTCTGGTCCGTTCTCGCTAATACAATGACAGATGAACCGCATAATGACCCGCAAGCGCGAGGCGACCCGTTCAAGACGCTCTTTGTTTCTCGCCTTAGCTACGATGTGACTGAAAGTGATCTCGAACGGGAGTTTGGCCGGTTCGGTCCTATCGAAAGAGTATTAACGCCGGTCACTTCTTTTCCTGAGATACTAGGCTGATCATATTCCAGATCCGTATTGTCAAAGATACCGTCACCCCTAAAGGCGCGAAGAAGCCGCATAGAGGCTATGCCTTCATCGTCTACGAGCGCGAGAAGGACATGAAAGGTAATACTATAGCTCTACCCGATGTGCATTGATACTAACTCAGATCTTCGTTCGTCGATTACAGCCGCCTACAAGGAAACTGATGGGATTCGCATCCGAGATCGGCGTGTTTTGGTGGACGTTGAACGTGGCCGGACCGTGAAAGGCTGGAAGCCGCGTCGCTTTGGAGGTGGTCTCGGGGGTCGAGGTTACACAAAGGCATTGCCTTCACGGCCTATCGGCCCAGGAGGCTTTGGCCCTCCCTCCGGACCTGGGGGCTATGGCGGCGGTTTTCGTGGTGGCTACGGTGGTAGAGGAGGTTTCAAAGGGGGTTTCCGCAACGACCGTGGATTTGGGGGTCCACGTGGTGGCGTTGGATACCAAGGAGGCCGGAGCGGATTTGGAGGACAGGCACCGCCGAATGCCCCGTCAGGACCAGGAGGTGGACGTAGTGGCGGTTTCGGCGGTGCAGGCCGCCATGAGCGCGATCGTGGTGGCACCGGCAGCAACCGTGAACCAATACGCCCCAGAGACAGCTATGGCGACCGTGATAGGCGAGACCGTGACCGTGATGGCGATCGCCGCGACCGTGACAGGGACTATCGTTACCGTGACCGTGACCGTGAACCGCGCGACAGGTATGGGGGCAGGGAGGACCAGGGGCGGAAGAGATACCATGATGACGATGCGTACGATGACCCCCGTGCTAAGCGACGTTACTAAGATCCGCACCTTGACGGATGGGCCTCTTCCACTCTGTACTCCATGACGGTTTGTTGGTGGGTATTTCTGGTTGATAATTTTTTCCCCCTCTTGCCCCAACATCGCACTGGGTAAGACAACGCCAACAAGCTACTTCAGAATCGGTTACTTACCGCAGTCGAAACGCCTTGCCGTCTTCTGATACTCCCTGCATGCAGACTCTCAGCCGGTTCTGCTTCGGCGTCTGTTGCTTGTTAAAAGGTTCATGTCTCCATTGGAAGGACATCCTTTGGACCTTACCCTCGCCCATCCCTGTCCTCTCGGCTTCTTTCTCGTCCAAGTTCGTTTCTTCATGTGTTTTCAAATTTCCTGTTCTGACCATCGCGATATCACTTGGTCTCGGGGGGTAGGTATGTACTTTTAGTGAACGTTTTTCCGATGGAATTGTCCGGAAGGTATTTTGCAATCTCAGGTAAGAAGATAAGGTAAGGTTTTCCATCAGCGATACCTATGCCAGACATCTTCGCGTGGTTGTAAGCACGGTGGTAGCTCCTTTTAATTAGTCCTCAATACCAGATTCCATAGGATTGTAGTTTGTTTCGAGGAACTTCAATTGTCTTCATTACATCCAGAAGGGATATATATATGGAGAAATTCTTTTGTTGGTATTCTATATGTTCGTCATCCGGTCATGGACTAATACCTCAGCACGAGACTCAAGACAAGGGGAGACAAGGAAAGAGAAAAGAAGTAAACGCCTGCCATAACTCCAGAATGCCCAAGGGATTTCGTCAAAAGAAAGAAACCGAGAACCTTTTTTCCTGTGTCCGAAGACCCCAAATAGCATATATCACTGGCCATCAACATCCATCCCGGCCTCATCTTTTTCCAAAATCTCCACTTTCCCGGTACTCCTCGACCACTGCGCCTTCAACGCAATCCGGAACTCAGACATCGTAACCCCAAACATCTTCAGGATAGTCGTCTGCCTCGAATCTAATACCTCTCCCTCCTTGCAAACAGGATATCCCTCCTGTCCTTCCGTCAACTCAAGCATGACCTTCCCCTTAACAAGTCGGGTCGGAACACCCAACTTGCGCAGCTCCGGTTCAATCGTGTGACTGACGGGTTCGTCTTGAGAAGCGGGGATCTCGCCGGCGCGCGAGTAGACCAGACCGGCGGGGATGGAGAAGGAGCGGGTGGCTGTCGTGCCGGCGCGGGCAAAGTCAAGCGGTCGGAAGGACTCGAGGTACTCGATCACGGAGGCCGGGTCTCGCGAGGTGAAGAGGAGACCGACGGCGCCGGTTAGGTAGGGGGATAGGAGGTGGAGGTTCTCAGCGGCTTCGGTTTCCGGGGAGTGCCCTAGGGAAACGGCCATGACTTTTGTTTTTCCGAAAAAGAGGCTGCGGCGGAGAGTCAGTTTTCATTTTCCGTTATATCATCATGGGTTGAAGCATTTGGCTGGTCTTGGGTGTAGTGAATTTGGCTAATTGTGGGCAGTCTCACCGACTATCGGAGAATTCTGTGCGGACATCCTTCAGGTATGTGTTTCGCATGTTGTCGACGGAAAAGACGAAGAGGTGGTCATATTTCTCAACACATTCGCGGATGTTGGCATAGAGGCGTCTGGTCTGTTCCTTATGGGACTTTTTGGCGGTCTTGGACTCGTGGATGACCCTGGCACGCTTGGAACGAGGCATGATGACGTTATATCGGCGGCTGTAAAATTAGAATTAAATTGGTACTCGAGGCTCAGATAAACCTCAGTTGATGCTGTTTTTGTATACAAAGTGCGGAGAATATTCAGTCGAAGGGGAATTATTTTTTTTCTTCGCTGATAACAGCCGGATTAATGTTGATGCGGGGCTTATCCGGCTCGCCCAATGGGGAAATGAGCTGACCGCAGCCACGGGCCATTGTTGCAGTACAACAGTCTTCATGCTATTTTACTAACTTTCAGGACCATAACAATGCTGCGGGGTGTCTATCTTTATTATCACAAGCTCTAATTTGTTTTTCTTTACCTGGTCATACACTCTATCGCCGCTGACAATGCTTGACTTCATGGACTATATCCAAGTCGCGTTTGCTGAGGGGACACAATGGAACCGTGACAATTCATATTCGCACCTAACCGCTACAACGCAGTGTGAGTAGTCTATCCTTGAAGATAGACAAAGGACTGGGCTGTGCTCTAATATTTTCTCAGCCCTCCTGGACTTTACAACGCCTGAGCGCGTGCGCGTTCATCTCTCCTCTCTCTCAACACCCAACTTCGCGACGAGCTACACACTCGGTACCGTGGGCTTGATTGACGGCTCAATATCATATCTGTACAGCAATGTGGCTTTTGAGGACACCCCCAGCAGGAGCGCATTGATCCCTTTGCGGAAACTTGCCCCCGGTTACCGACAGGTGCAGGCACCCATCGCCCCTCCGGAGGAATCCTTGCAATCGATCCTTGATGGCACGAAAAAGGCAATCGGCTTCGGCCAGGGCCATACTGACCAGAAGCCAACGCTCCTGCATGCAACACTCCACCTACCGCCGCCTACGACCCTGAATGCTCTCTTCCTGCGCCGCATCTCGCCAACCATGCAACTCTCCCTCGCGGTCTCCTCAACTCGCGGCCCCCCGCTCTCCACATCCGCACCGCAAGCTAACCTCCTCACTCAACTCTCCCACGACACCGGAAAATACAGCAACGAATACCTATTCAGCACAGACAACTGTCTCTTCGGCTGGCGTGGCCTCTGGAACTTCGGCCCCGACCCCCGAACCCACAACGAGCCGCCTCCGTTATCGCTCCTGTCCGCCGGCGCAGAAGCCTACTACTCCCCTATCTCCTCCCTAATCGGCATGTCAACGGGCCTGCGATTCAGCACACTCCCTTCAGCCACAGACCCGCAATCCTCCTCACCCATGACTCCCATCTCAACCTTCCCCTACACCATAACCCTCACCCTCACCCCGATCACCGGCTCCCTCTCAACCTCGTACTCGCTGCGCGCCTCCCCAAACCTCTCCTTCAGCTCCCGCTTTGCCTTCAACGTCTACAGCTGGGAGAGCGAAATGGTCGCGGGGATGGAACTCTGGCGCAATTCAAGGACGCCCAACCACGACGACAACAACGACCACGACGATGGCCTTGAATGGGCGCGCCGCAAGATCCGCGACTGGGAACCATCGCGGTTTCCTGCTCCCGCGTCCGAGCCCGAGCCAACGACTTCGACGAACAACGAAGACGAAAACAACGGATCGGTCCTCAAGATCCGAGTCGACCAGTCTTGGAATGTAAGACTCCTTTGGGAGGGGCGCGTCAAGGAGCTTCTGGTTAGTGCTGGGGTTGGACTGGGCCCGAGTTCGTTCTCGCCTTCGTCGTATGCGAATGCGCAGGCTGGGGTTGGGGTTGGGGCTGGGGCGCAGGCTCACGGCGGTGGTTCGGGGGCCACGGGGACGTCGTATTGGAGGGGTGTTGGCTTGTCGGTCTCGTATTCTTCGTGAGATTGGACAGTACTAGTAATTGTACTTTCAATCTCTGCCACTGTAAATGAATTGTAACTAAATGTATATATTATAGTGTGGCGCTCCATAGAGTTTAAACAATCCACTAGGTAGCTGCTTTTCAGGCTTACTGAGAAACTGAGATGGAGGTCTTCGCAACTTTTTTCTTTTTTTCATTTTAATTGTTGGTATCATCTTAGGTATAGGTACCACTATATAGACAGAGGATTTTCAAAAAGAAGTTGCCAGGATAATATCAGACTGATATATCGAGACATACTATCAAAGTCAACTGTTTCAAGTGGTGACAGTTGCAGAAGAGTTGCAATTACTTAAAATCACAGGAGTCTGCAGGTGCTTGTCGCTATATTTACAGACGGGCGTTGACAATGTCGACGACTAATCACGAGGAGTTAGTGAAACGCTAAAAGGCTATGATAAGGGTGAAAGAGAGGGGAGGGGACGTACAGGCAGGCTTGAGACTGGCACCACCGACGAGGAATCCATCAACATCCTTCTCCTTGGCGAGTTCCTTGCAGTTCTTCTCGCTGACGGAGCCACCGTAGATGATTCGGGTGTTCTCGGCGGCCTCAGCGGAGATGGCGTCGCCGAGCCACTTGCGGATGGCAGCGTGGACTTCCTGAGCCTGCTCAGTAGTAGCAACCTTGCCGGTTCCGATGGCCCTGGGATGCGCGTTAGATGAGGTTTCTATTTACATGGAACGGGGCGTGCTCAAGTCTTACCAGACGGGCTCGTAGGCAATGACGACGTTCTTCCACTGGTCCTTGGAGAGCTCCTTGGCGGCGGCGTTGAGCTGACGGGTGACCACATCAATGGTCTTGTTGGCCTCGCGCTCCTATAAAGGCGGTTAATAAGTTGTAGGGAGCTCAATCGGGCTGAACATTCCGGAGGCGGGGTAGAGACGATGAAGCAAGAAATGGAGGGAAAAAGAGCTTACCTCGAGCGTCTCACCAATGCAGAAAATAACGCTGAGACCGCCGTCAATGGCAGCCTTGGTCTTACGAGCAATGAACTAAACTCATCAGTACCTAGATTCGTATCCTCTGGAGATAGTGTGTGCATACCTCGTCGGATTCCTTCAGAATGACACGGCGCTCGCTGTGTCCGACGAGAGTCCAGTTGATGTCGGCCTCGCGGAGCTGCTGAACACTGATCTCACCGGTGAAAGCACCGTTAGGCTTGTCGAAGACATTCTGGGCCGAGACGCCAATCTTCTTGTCGGCGAGCTCGCGGGCGAGGAGGAGGTAGAGGGCAGGAGGAGAGATGACGACCTCGGTGGAAGAGTCCAGAGAGGCGGAGTTGAGGTTCTTGACGATGGAGGTAATGCTGTCAACATTACCGTTCCTAATAGTGAAAGAAAGAGAGCAAAGTTAGCCCAATGTCAACTTTGTGGGAGTTCAGCAGGAAGCTATATCTGACAGGAGAGAACCAGGCTTTGCGGGGTAGAGGTCGTACATACATCTTAAAGTTACCACCGACGAAGAATTGGCGAGGCATTTTGAAGGCTGGGTATATTGGATTGAAAGATTGGGAAGAGAAGGAAAAATTGAAGAGGTTTAGGAGTGAATTAAAAGTTGGAAGTTGGAAAGTTTGAAAAGGACGAGAGGGATGACGAAAATAAAGTCGGAACGGAGCAGCGGGACTCGGGGCGTTGGTGGGGGAGAGCTTTGCCGGTGACTTAATGGAGGGGCTTATCGATACCGCACACACAACCTCAACATTCTTGGCTCTGCGTCACTACCTGATCGACTGCTCGTTGATAGCTGCCTTGGGCACATTTACTTCAATTGAGTGCTTGGATATTGAAGTATGGCACTTACAGAGGTTAGAAATCCGAAAGCTATAGTACTCGAACTATCAAACACATTGCTCTGCTCCAGCTTAACCAGACCAGAGGACATCCGAAGAGACCCAGACATCGTCAATGAAGGGGTCTGGGTCGATAGCCCCGAGGATATGTAGACATAGGCTCCCACAGGGACCTGGAGGGAGCCCCGTGCAGCAGACCGACGTCGGCCGTGCGGTCGTGGGGGATTGTGTCTTTCAGCATCTGTTGCTGGTATTCGACTAGCTTCTCACGCTCTTCGAGTTCCGCCTCCCAATGACTCAACATTCTACTCCGGATGTCACTCGGTGCACGTTCTCGCTGGTTCAGAAGCAGTAGGTCGTCAGACGTGGTATGCTGATGAATGATATTCGGGCGAATGCGCTGCCGACCATATGTATAGTGGGCCTTGCCCGAACGTCCTGCGATGTGCCTCCCACTGGCTGGAACCAGATCAATAACGGCATCGTCTTGATACCGTCGGTGCTCATGATTGTAAATCATCTGCGGTGTCTTTTGGTAGTGTGTGCAGTTACCATGGCTGTGCCTTGGGGCCGAATAACCGCGATAGAGACTGCCTCGCCATGGTGACGGATGGTTGGACGATTTGGTATTATTCTCGGAGAATTCAGTGTCTGAATCGTCGTTATAATGATCTGGGGTTGGCATCATGTCGTCTCCACTGCTGGTACTGTCATATACAAGATCGGGCTCTGACCCGAAGGGCTGTCTCGGCGACTTGCCGTGCCTGCGATCAGCCTTTGTTTGGTGATTGAGAGGCATGTTGTGATGGGGTGTGTCTCTTAGGTGATTTTGAGATCCTGGTACTGCGGCCCCCCTTACTCCACGGCCCATATCATCCGACTTAGGGTTTGACACGGTTGTCTGCTTCATTTGATTGTGGATGACTGTTCCAGGATATTGTTGATTTTCTCCCGGGACATTCTGTACCCAATGGCCCTGTTGGGGATCCTGTGGCTGCTCTGTCACATGCTGCGGTGGTAGATGGGAAGAAGTCCCAGCTTGCTGAAAATGGACGGAATGGTGTTGTGGCATGCTATACACCTGTGGAGAAATACTGCCAGCCGACTGGTAATTTGTCGGACCGCCCCATTGCTCAGCGTGCTGGTTGACTCCAGGAAAAGGTCGCTGCTCGCTTTCGATAGGCTGACGCTGGGACTGAACTGGTGCATCTCTGGTCCGTGAGCGAATTACCGACTTCCCCATGAGGATGATATCCATGGAAGTTGTTTCGTAATCACCTCGATGGTAGCCCTTGCCCTTGACATCTCTTCTGTCCTCCTTCACATAGACGCACGTCCACTGGAATTGTGGGTTACTCTGTCGAAGCTCATCGATGAGCCGATCCACATGGGGCCGCTTGACCGTTGTCAGACTCTGATATTGATTCTTCACTGGAATCCTCTTGGATCTCTTTCGCACCAGTTCGGAAAAGTCTTCTTGACTGAAATTTATCCTCGTCTTGTCGACTTTCTTCCACGTGGCGTGAGACCCCGGAGCCGGATGAGCCTTGAAGAATGTATAGCCGATGTAACAGGTCTTTGTGTGTTCATCAACTTCAGCGCTATCTGTGGCGTCTCCTGGTCTTGCTTAGTTGCCTGGATTGATTCTATCTTGATGAATGTGAAGATGATTTCTCTGGTCCATTAGTTGATTAGGGTTCATAGGGTTCGAGGCACTACTGAGTAGCGCATTAGACCTATCGCCCGGGTACACCGACGACTGATACGGACGAGGCATAGGCGGATTCATGTTGATGATCGTCATCCCACAAAATCAAGGCAACTAGGCAGCGCGCGTTAAGGCTTGCACCCGAAGTGGTGAAGGTACAAGTGTAGGATCGATGGCATGAAAGTCTATCAGACAATTCCAGAAAGGCGTCGAGGGCATTGAAATAGCCCTGCAATCCCTACGCAAACACGGAACCAGCATGCTCCGTCACCTAAAAGGGAGGTCAGCGGATGCATGGATGCACAATGACTTTCTTATTGTCATCTTTCAGGATCTTTATCCATCCCAGGAAGCATCCATCCATCGGGGCAGCCAATTACAGCCTCGCTGCAGCACACTCGATCCCATGCAATCTCAGCAATAATTATCGCAACGCCCGGTTATCTCAAGTACTCCGCCAGGATAAGAGGAACCCCAGAAGATACCTACGTCTGGGGCAACTTCGCTGACTGCCCGGGCGGACCGGGAGAGACCATGGTCACCTGCTTAGGTAGTCCGGGCAAAAAGGGCAAAAATCCTCGACAGATCTATGGTAGCAAGGACGAAACGTGGCAGCTCAACGGGGCGCCCATACGAAATGTAGGTGAGGCTCTTTATGAACATGGATAATAACCTAAAGGCTCGTCTTCACCGCGGTTCCGAAAACAAAACTGGCGCCTACGCTGCCAACCTCGTAATTGTCTGAGGTACAGAAACCTTGAATCCATGCCTGTCCTGACTACCTATTTAATCGAGCCTTGTCCGTATTGTATTGCATCTGGTGCGATGATGGATGGAAGGAGGCTCTGATGAAGTCCTCGTCTTGAGGCGAGGTCAGTGAAGTGAGGCGACTGTAGTAAAGCCACTGTACCACAGGCTATACCTACCGGGCCTAGGACTTACCTCCCTTACCCAAGGTAGTGGTAGTACTACCTCGCCTGCAGGAAATTGACCGATCATCTCTCCTCTTATCTGGTCGCATGATCTCAAACTACGTAGCCAAGGCTGTTGCAGCGGTTCAAGCATGCCCGGGTATGACATTGACTAGCTAGCTGCTTTTGCGGCTCAAGCGGCAACGGGCCTTATCTATTAGAACCTTAAGTATCATCATCATATGGTATGGGCCCGGAGGGGGTTGGGGGGTTGCGCTGGTGTGAGGAGAAATCTCCCACTGCCGTGGCCGGGCGCAGTGCAGTCCAGTCAAATAATAATAATAAATGATATTTATATGCAGCCGAGACAATTGGAACAAATCCCGTCAACCTCAACCCCGTACTACCCTATTAAGGCGCCTGGGGAAATCCGCCAGGTGAGCTCTTGCCAACGTTATTAGCGTCGGTCTGTGCCAACCTAAATGATACCATCCATGCCATAATACATACCTCTACTGTACGTTAATCCCTCATAGTACCTTAAGAAGATCAACCTAGGCTCCACCTTGCAGGTGCTTGCTTGCCCTAAGTACGCATGCAAGCAAAATGCCAGTCCAAAGTTGTCCGGTCAAAGCATCCCGTCTCGTTCTCTACTTTGTCGTCCGTAGTCCGCACGGCTGGAATAGGTATCCATCTTTGAGGACGGGAAGAAATAATGTCCACGGATACAAGTTAGGCCTTGACATCTCGCGCTGATTATTTCTCCACGGTTTACCTATCCTCAAGCTGCCGACCAATTCTCGTGTTCCGTGAACCCGGGCAAATGAGGCCTGTGTCATCACAGCTTAATTCAGGATTGTAAGGGGCTTGGATATTCTTGGTCTATAACTGCACTTCTAGGTACAGTGCATGATTCGGTCCTAGGGATTTCTCTCAAATGAGGGGGAACAGCTATAAATATTCAGGATGCTTCTATAGTCCATAACTAGGTAGTCCACGGTCCACGGGTCCGGATCAACAGCAGAAGGCTGCCTCATCGTTGACTCACTTCCTGTACTCCCCGCCGGAAAAGAACCGGTCAGCCTCGCTTTGTGTATGATGGCACTTTTAGATTTATGTCCATGTTATTTTAGCTTTGTACATCCTCACTATCTACAGGCGGACTGCCTTACATACCTGAAAATTCTTAGCTGGAACCTTAGTAGTTGTATATTTTCTAAGCAATCCGTATGACCTGCTCCCCATGTAAGCCCTATGAAACTGCTTGAGTTAAAGGAGAATAGTGACTAGAGAATGAATTTAATTTTTCAAAGCTGCAATAATATTCGCGTCTATTTGAACAAAGGCATACTGAGAAAAGTATTGTCATTATGCTCTACCTAGGAAGGTGATAAAGGCAGGGTTAGGGTTCACCGAATGCATCACAGACATTTTGGAGGTATGTAGCCACCTCGCCAGGAATTGGAGTCTCCGGGTCTAGTTGCTCAAGGCAAGACGTAAGATCGTTGAATGCCTCTTGTTCGCTGACAGACAGACCCCGGCTTTGGAACTTTTGCATGAGTTTGCGGTTCGCGACGTCGTCCAGAATCCGAAGCACATAACTCATATTCTCGACGTCTAAAGCAGGTTAGTGACAATTCCTGTATAATTACTATATGATGGGACAGAGGCCAAACTTACTAAGACGGTGGACGACAGAAACAGGACAGGCGTATAATTCCCTGAAGAGATCAAACTCTTTTAATCCCTTCTGCTTAAACATGCGAGCGTCAGTCTCGATGTCGGCCCCGTGTACGAGCAGGTTGAACTTGGCGATTTTAGCTCTTTGTGACCGCTTGACTTTGTTTCTCTCCCTGGCCCAGACGAGGAAGGTTCGATATCTTACGTTGAGTCATCTGTCGCTGTCCTTTTGGCGCTTTGCATCGTTCTCGGCGATCGTGGCGGCCAGTTCATCTTTCATCGCAGCGAGTTTGATGTCGAACTCCTCTCTGAGTCGGGCATCACGATCATAGAACATATCTCGTCCCATTTCGTTTCCGAACAGATTGTCACCGTTGGGAAGACGTTCCAGAGCAGCTGGCTCTGTGGCCGCTTCTCACGAGCAGCCGACAGAGGATCGGAACCGGGGTCAAGGAGAGTACTGTCCCGGATGGTCCAACTGCTGACTCACATGGTTATTTCCACTTGAGGGCAAAAACTCAAACAATCCGACTCACCTTGGACTGCGGGTTTTCTGGGTCCGAGAGCGGCTTACGCTTTCGGCTTTTCCTGTTCGTCATCGCTCCTTTGTTGTTGTTGAGCAGCCTTGTCAAGGCTTGCTTGACCGAGAGAGGGGCAACAGGGAGGTGAAATCACCGTTGCTGGTAGAGCAGCCTTACCAAGGCCTGCCAGAGGGAGGGGCAATAAGGAATCAAAAGACCAAGTGGGTTGACGTTGTATTGAAGCAAAGAGGAGGGAAATGAGAAGAAGAAGGAAAGTTAGGAAGACGCCCACATTTGGCACGGCAAGAAGAAGACGAAAAGCCTCGACGTGGAACGCACAACAAAGCCCGCCGCGAATAACAGACCTCGACAAGGAAGGAGCGTTCTATATCCGTGGGCCTACGTAGGTAATCGTGCTGGACCTGGAGCACCTGAATATTTACTACTTGGGTCGAGGTTCCGACTATCTTAACATCATATAAACAAGAAATTCAAGGGAAGGCAATTAGACTGGGAGCATGAGTTTAAAGCTACCTGCTACCTACTCTGAACGTGACGATAACCCCAGACAGAGGTGGAAGCTCACCAATGTTATATATATCTTTTAGTGAGAGCTTGATTGTTACCCGTTAGTCAGTCTCGAAAACTGATATGGTGAGTATTATTATTATACTATAGAGTAGGTCTGGAACTAAAGGTACGATGGATGAGGCTGCTTCTCTTGTCAGCCGAGCTACAGATATGTTCCTATAGATATGGTCCGTGTTCCACCTCATGGTTAATCAGCAGCAGAGCGTCCTGTCTTCAGTCCCTGTTCTCCCTACAGAAAATAAAACAAAGTCCACGGTTGCAGGGTAATTTCATAACGTATCAGGCATAATGGAATACCATTATTACTTGGAGATAAGCTGTCTTACTGGTATCGTTCGTTGATATCATGCTGCGCGCGAGGCGCAGGTTTGCGCAACCAAGCACCCGGGGTACCTCGTCTAATTTTCATCTTGTCACATGCGCAGGTTTCTCCCAAGGCGCCATGCTGTACGAGCTCGATTGCAAGGTCACGGCGTATCAGTGGCAGGTCGCCCGTTGAACTTAAAGTAATGAAAGAAATGAGGCTGGAGGGACGTAAATATACATCATTATCGTCCAAGCATTGGAGTGATCATGTATGGCTTCGCGTCTCCGGAAACGCCACGGCTGTGATATCTTATAAGTTATCACAAGTACGCAAATGCGGCGTTAATGAATACGGCCCAGCGTCGCATGTCGCGGCCGTCGACAATACGGAAATGTGCTGAATAACAGAAACGGCGGTGTAGGGTTTCCTTGCATGCTCGAAGTGTTCGGGAGGGGCGGTTATCGTCTGAGACTGTCCAGCCTTGCTTGAAGGTCGTCATCACTTGCACCACTGGGTCCGCCGGCACCAACTGCCTGTGCCACTCGCGTCTCCCCGACTGCCTCTTTTTGTATTCCCGTTGGTGTCTCACCCAGCTGTCCAAATGTATTAGTGACGCACGCCCGGCAAACTCCAGGGAAGAGCAGACGAACCGCTTGGTTGAGATCCACGCCAATCTCATCCAAAACCTCTTTAACTATGTCTTCGCCTTCTTCTTCCTCTCCTTCCATCCCCGTTGCCTCGTCAATCGCATCGTCCATCATTTCTTGTCGTTCATCCATGATTTCGTTTTCCCGTTCGAATTCCATCGCGATCCGTTGCAGGCCCGGGAGATTCATCTGTCGGTTCATGCTACCCAATAGCATTGTCGCACCTTTCATCGACTGCATCA
Source organism: Aspergillus egyptiacus (assembly GCA_025688805.1). Lineage (NCBI taxonomy): Eukaryota > Fungi > Ascomycota > Eurotiomycetes > Eurotiales > Aspergillaceae > Aspergillus > Aspergillus egyptiacus. The sequence continues at coordinate 115,847 of MU628435.1, forward strand.
TCTGTTCGTTGCTTCGCACGGTCTGTAATTGCATACGTAAGCATCTGCTAAGCGCCATGATGAAGGGGTACCGTACCTGAATGCGAAGCGAAATAGCCTGTAGTTGTGTCCGCATTTGGTAGAACTTCTGAATATATCTGTAACCGAATCAGCGACCCGGGACAAGGAGGAAGAGAACGAGCCTCAAGCGACATACCTTCGCGTTCGCACCAGATCTTTCGCCTGGATTTTGCAGGCCCCGATTTGCCCATTCTTCGCGCTCTTCTTGATATCTTGGATCAGTTTCTTTTCCTGATTCTCCAACTTGACCCGTTCCCTATCGAGTTCGCGCTGTGTCCGGTCGAGCGCCCGCTGGTGTTTGCGGAGACGCTCTGCGGGCGTCATACGCTTTCCGAAAGCCCACTCAACGATCTTGACTGCATGGTTAGCAAGGATTCCTCACGGGGACCTATGATGAGGACTCACATTCATTTTTTTTCTGACAGGAGCAATTCAAAGCCCGGGGACAGATGACCTGGGATGTCAAAAGTGGGACGGAGACTGAGACCTGGGCCGCAGCGGTGACATCAGGTTGCGAGATACCTTAGTCGGGTAAGGTAACCGTTGTAACGGCGATACGGCAATCTTACCCAGTCACATGCTAGGCGCTAAGCTCTTTTAGGGCAGGAAATTTACCCGTGCGCGGCCGAGAGAAATAATATCTCGTCACCTTTTTCTCGACAAAATAACCTTGAAGTTGCCGCATCGACCTGTCGAAATCCAATCTCCATGCAACGTGCCACATTATCGCCATGAGTCAGGAGTATTTCCCTATCAAAGACGGCTCCTCAGCCGGAGAGGGGTCGTCTCGACATGCAGAGGACGAAGTGCCAACTCAGAGCCCGTTCGCCTCCCGAACCCCGCCCGCTTATATGACCGTTGGGAACGGTTCGACTTCGGAAAATGCCACGGCTTTGATGTCTACGTTGAATGCAGACTCGGGTTACGGTGGGAGTATCGCAGATTCCGAATCGAGTGCTGGTTGGAGATCCGAGATGATGGTGGACAGACCGACTCCTGTGCATACACCGACACAGCGGGGAGAATGGAATCCTGCAGCTGAGCATGAGAAGCAGGTTGTGGCTAGTCACGTTCACCAATTGTTATAGTACGCCTTCCCTGTGTGTGATGTCGATTCGGAGGCGAGGTTACTAATGACATGCAGCAACTCGAATAGGACGAAGCTTGCGCGCGCTATCACCCGGACTATCGAGACGTTGAGGGAACTTCAGGACATGAATCGACAATGGCCCGCTCACTACCCATCCGTGCAGAGCATTCCGGACACTGAGCCGCAGAGGCCTTTGATGCGCCAAAGCCAGTCATTCTTGAGCGATGCGGGCTCTTACTCGGATGATCTATCGCGTCCAGGTGGCTTGAGACGTGCCGCCACCATGCCCAATCGAGATGATATGGCAGAATCGAGCGCCGCTGCAGAACGTCGGGCTCCACCGGAACCTAGGTTGATGAGTCCGCAGATCGCGCAGGAATTCTCGATTCTCAAACTCGATTTGAAGCTCGGAGCTTTGTCGCAAGCCGAGCTGGTACATTCTCTGGAAAAGGCATCAATCGCGTCGCTATTGGATGGAAAGATTGGCCAGAGCATCAAGCATCTACTCTCGCTGCGTGACAGGATTGAGGACATTTCTAGCAAGGTCCTGATTACAGGTGACTTGAACGCAGGAAAGTCTACATTCTGCAATGCATTGCTACGGCGCAAGGTTCTACCCGAGGACCAGCAACCATGCACCAGCATCTTTTGCGAAGTTCTGGATGCCCGGGAGAATGGTGGATTGGAAGAAGTGCATGCTGTGCACAAGGACCGACAGTACAACCGCAACGACGAAACTACCTATGACGTGTACTCGCTCGCCGAACTCGAAAACATCGTGATTGACAATTCTAAATATATGCAATGCAAGGTATATGTGAAGGATGTACGTTCGATTGACGAATCTTTGCTCAACAACGGAGTGGTCGATATTGCGTTGATTGATGCTCCGGGTCTCAACTCCGACTCCTTGAAGACCACTGCTGTTTTTGCTCGCCAGGAGGAGATTGACGTCGTCGTTTTTGTTGTTTCCGCTGCCAATCATTTTACCCTCTCGGCCCAGGACTTCATTTGGAACGCAGCACATGAAAAAGCTTATATGTTCATGGTCGTCAACGGTTATGATCAGATCCGCGACAAGCAGCGGTGTCAGCGAATGATCCTGGATCAGATCAAGAAACTTAGCCCTCGGACGTACAAAGAAGCTGCCGAGTTAGTGCACTTTGTTTCTAGCAATGCCATCCCAGTCGCCTCACAAATTCCCGCCGGAGGTCCTGGCGGCGGTGGCGGCGGTGGATCAGATCCAAACGGGAACGACTGGCCAAATGGAGATGACGATGACGACAAGCCGGAGGATAAGGGGAAAGGCAAAGGAAAGGAAAAGGAAAAAATACAGGATTTTGAGAACCTGGAGAGTTCTCTTCGCCGGTTTGTACTCGAAAAGCGCTCGCGATCGAAATTGGCACCCGCGAGGACGTACCTTCTCAACCTTCTCGCTGACCTTAATACTTTGGCTTCCGTCAATCGCGAGGTTGCTGATAAAGAGCTTCAGAATGTCATGCAAGAATTAGCGGAGCTTGAACCTGCCTACGAAAATGGCAAGAAGAAGAAGGTTGAATTGCAGGACAACGTCGAAAAGTGCATCGATGACTCGTGTGAGGATGTATACAACCACACCCGGTCGACTCTGACATCTGCCATTTCGAATGTTTCGGAGGCCAACCTGGGAGTTGAGTACCCCGGCATATTTTCCGTATTCCAATATGCGGAAGATCTTAAATTTGCCATGCTCGAACATATTTCAGCTTCCGTGACGAGCTGCGAAGACTATGCTCGCGAGAAGACTTCACAGGGTGTAGGCTTTATTCAAAACATCGGGTTATTACACATTGGAGAAGACAAGTTTACTCCTTTGAGTTTCCGCTCCGATATGATGTTCCGTCGTGGTCGTCGTCATGCACTGGCTAGACAGGTTGACACGGAAGTCGAGCTGTTAGATTTCTTAGATGTCTCCGGGCTATGGGAACGACAAGAGAAACTCGCCGGTACAGGAATGGCAATGACGGCAGTAACTGTTCTCGGTGGTAGGGCTTTTGGCGGAATCAGCTGGGTTGATAGCGTGTTCAGCGCTGTCAAATTCCTCGGACCGAACAATGCACGACGTCTCCTCCTGCCGGGCATTATCGTGGCTGGTAAGTTTTGTCTGATACCATTTACCCCTGCACCTTAGCTAACCTACGCAGCTGTTGCCACCGCTGCATATGTTCTCTCTTCGATACCCACAACGCTCCCTCCTCGACTTTCGCGCAAAATCGCGGCTACGCTTAAAGAGATGGATTATGTCCACTCCAACTCCAGCCGGATATCGTCTGAAGTTCGCCGCATCCTTCGCATGCCTGCCGGTAACCTCCAAAGCTGCTTGGCCCAGGACATTGAAGATCTCGGCAGACGCAAGCAGGAAGTCAGCAAGACGAAGCAGGAAAGCGAAGTCGCCAGTAAATACTTTGCCAACCTGTTCCGCGAGAGCAGTGCCAACCGAACCTCTGTCGAGAACATCGATCTAGATGGTCCCCTTCCGGGTGCCCTCGGTGCTTATCATCCCTAAGTTCCTCTCCTACGACTAAACCACCTTTGTATAAAATCATGACGCCTTTATGATGTATCAAGTCCCTGTTTTCGGCGTGCTATCGTGCGAACGTCTGCAAAATATCCCGATATCCCCCCTTGCTTTCCTTCGTTTCCACACTACAAGCTTCTTTTCCTCCTTCCCATTTATTGACTCACTTCCATCCACCATGCTGTATCCTATTGGAGAGCATTTTCAAATTTTCATTCTGGAGTCCTACGGGGCCTGCTAGACATGGATCCTGCTGGACCACTTTCTCTAGCCAGTAGATATCATACCTGCGTTTCGCATCCCAACACAAAAATAATTTGAAGATAACTTCCCATTCTTCACTTCATATAATTGACAGCTTTCCAGCAGTTATTGTGACTCGCCCGCTAGGGCTAATGGTGTATATGTAACATGCCACCTAGGTGAACATCTGGTACTAGTATGTGCTGTCTCCTAGTTCAGAGGGACAGTGTCGTGCAGTGGAAGGTATCTAGGTAATACTTAGTTACAGCCCTTCGCCTCTTTACCACAGGTGTCACTGAAATTTTCCACATGTGAATTGTCTAGGACTCGTCAAGGAACCATCTAATCTGATGTAAACGGTGACTTCAATACTGTCTTATCTCCTGATACTACTAGGTACCCTTTATTGGGCGCAATCTGAGCCAATTTAACCTCCTCCGCTGCAGCTCAAGAACTACCCTAAGGTCCAGCCTCTGGTTGCAGGGAAGGTTGATTGACATATTCATGTGACCACAACTTCACCAACATCTTTCACCTGCTTCCCACACATTAAAAAGCCTTACTCCCTGAACCTCTCAAAGAACTAAATTCAGGCCCCAACAGCACTAATATCCCGTCCAACCCAGATACGTACAGAATTAGGTGAACTGACATCCCCGACATTGCATGATGAATGGTGTCTTGTTTTAATTGTGATCATCTCAGAAAAGACGCCTCATTGACGAATGCGCCTGCACCTTGTTCGACGGCAAGGGCCAATGCCGATCTTGAAAAGTGTGGTTCCGATGTGCTTGGGACAATGTCTCTCGAAACAGTAGCAGTCACCGACCCCATGGGCCAGGGGCTTGCTTTGGCTGTCAACGGTAGACTGATGTATGAACAGGAATCTGCCCTTGAGTGTACTCCGTGCTAATTCCACCTAGCACGCCCATACAGATGGTCTGAAGGTCGCAAATTGTCGTATTCGGCAGAATTCAGCTTTGTACGAGCCATAACCGCGTCCATGGGCTGTCTATCTGTTAGAATAGGCTATCTTAGCTTCTCAGCCTCTCAGCCTCTCAGGCTCAGCCTCTGCAAGTATTCATTACAAATACCCTTGCCTGCGCATGCGGCGATTCTATTTTGCAGATCGTTTCGCGATGAGGATACATCCGTCACTCAGATCTCCCCCAGTGCCTATCAAAGTGGGGATTTTGCCTACTCCTAGGTTGGACATGGCAGGCGTTCCAATGCGGCTCGCACTCCCATCACACCGTTCGCACGGCATTGCTACGTCCACTATAACCGCAGAAGATCGACATCTACCACCCCCCAACCCCCCATCTCCAATCTTTGGGGGCCTAACGGAGACTCCATAGTGGACTATGCTGAGTAGTCGATCCAAGGAGGGTGCCTTTGTATAAGAAGAAGGTTCCTACGGCGTGAAGAGAAAATGGAAGCTCAAAGCAAATCTCTCAATCAGTCAGTGGCTGATTTCATTTTCGTTTTACGTGCGTAACATTTCTTGGACATCCTTCGCGATAGTGCGAGCCTCCTCATTTGTCGCTGACTCCAGAGAACCTGCAAGGAATGGATATAGCATACAACTGTCACGGGCTGATAAGTCCCTGGCCATCTTCACCATTCACCATTCACCATTCACCAGACCTCCTACAACTTCCGCTGCTTCGCACAAGCCGAACTAATCAGCATGGCGGCCGCGCACGCAAACAACCACCACCAACCATTTTGCAAACTTTTAGCATACACATCGATGATGGAATCATACAGCTCCCCCGAAAACTCAGTCTTTACCTTTTGCACATCCGAAAGGATGACCCCGACCTGCTCGGCCGTCAGGGCCAGATTACCCAGCTTCGCCTGCAGGACATTCAGGTAGACCGCGGCGTAGATAGCGATACCGAAGATATCACCGACGGTCTGGATGAAGATGACAAGGCCAGTAATGAGGCCGATATGCATGGGCTGGACGGAGAACTGCGAGCCGACGAGAAGACCCTCCATGACGGCGCCTTGACCGATGCCGCCGATGACGAGTTCGATAACGGCCTCAGCGCGGCCGGTCCCCGCATTCCAGCGGGTGATGAGCCCGCTGGCGAGCACGGTTAGGCCGCAGCCGACCCAGGCGTTGGTGAGAGTGAGGCCGTATTTGCTGGTGACCCAGCCGGCGATGGGGTTGCCGATGGCGAGGCCCAGCATCATGGGGAGGAGGGCGACGCCGGACATGGTGGCGGAGTCGCCGTAGACGAGCTGGAAGAATTGAGGGACGTAGTACATCATTCCGAGGAGGTTGGCGCCGTAGAAGAACTCGGCGAAAAAGATGGCGACCACGGCGCGGTTGCGGAGGAAGACGGGCGGCATGAGAGGGTCGGCGGCCCAGTGCTCCCAGACCATGAAGGTTACGAGGAGGGCGAATCCGCCGACGAAGCAGCCGATCACGCGGGAGTCGTTCCAGGGGAAGTTGTTGCCGCCCCAGGAGATGGCAAGGAGGAGGCAGGTGGTGCCGCCGATGAGGGTAATGGTGCCGATGATGTCGAAGTTCTTGATGCGCTGCTTGTCCACCTTGGGGGTGGCGATGCGCAGGTAGATGATAGTGATGATGAGGCTGATGGGGGAGATGCACAGGTTGATGTAGAAGCACCAGCGCCAAGTGATATATCTGTTTTTTTATCAGTTCCTGTCAGACTCTTTTGGTTATAACAAGGGCTATGCATGGTGAGAGAGACGTACTGAGAGAAGGCTCCACCGAGAAGAGGACCAGCGACGTCCGCAATGGCCCAGACCAGGCCGGTAAATGAGATGTACTTTCCAACATCACGGAGAGGTACGAGGTCTGTAATAATGACCTTATCTCGTAAGTCAGATGAGAATTATTCTCTTTGATCAGCTTTATGAGTGGGATTCATTCCACTCACATTGACCAGTCCATAGATACCACCTCCACCAATACCCTGGATCACACGGGACCAGATCAGCATGTCGTTGCTCTTGGAGCCACCGCAAAGACCGCTTCCCAGGATGAAAATGAGAGTCCCGACAATGAACATATTGCGTCGCCCAAAGATGTCACCCAGCTTACTGTAGAGGGGCAAGACCAGGGCGAAAGTAATGAGGAATCCAGTTCCCAACCAGGATGAATTATGGTAGGAATTGAATTCAGACGAGATGATGGGAACAGCCGTGGCGACGATGTTGAAATCCAAAGCAGCTAGAAGCATTCCGACATTCAGACTGTTGTAATGTTAGTTGAGCTGGAAGAAAATATCACACGAGGATCGTCCGACAGTAGTTAGAGAGAGACAGAGAGAAAATATTCGCATACCCCAGCATGACAATCCAGAACTGAGAAAGCGACAGCCCAGCCTTTGCGCCAGGCCGCGTATCCTCCTCGGGGGCCACATCATGGCCTGCATTCGCATTCTTTTCGAGATCGAGGCCAGAAGTGGTGGTTTGACTAGTGGCCTCTGAGGCACTGTCACGCTTCGTCTCTAATCCTCCCTGTCTTGCCATCACGAGAGAAAAGCTTTTCTGATACTAGTTGCCCGCACTTTTCTCTTGGAGGAGTGTATACAAGGCTGAGAATTGACGAGAGACAAGGGAGAACTAAATAGGAGTCTGCCAGGGGCGCCATCTCGACTGGCTACGACTGTTTTTGGCTTAGACATGCTTGTTTTGGAGCCTGGTCTCCTGATTACAATATCGATGTCGGGGGACTCTGACAAATCGAGGCCGTTGGGTTCCCATCACCATCAGGGACTCTCGCATTCTCAGGAGATTTTCTTTGGCATTGAGCGGCCCGCAGGCGGCGAGCCCCACTGATCTGCCCGACATCCCTGTCAGTCGCTGCCGAGAAACGGGTTTCCATTGGGTGGGACTGACGTGGGGCCGCTCTACACCGCCAATGGGAATTTTTGCGACGGAGTCTAACTGATTCGGGCGATGGATGCTGCTGAATCATCATTCTTCATAGAACATCGTGGATTGTATAGAACATTGTATACTAGAACACTGGATAGAACTCTGCAGGGTGCAGCCTATTGAACTTCACGGAAGAGCCCATCGAGCTGTAGGTAGCCTGTCATCCTCCTATTTAATTATCATCATATCCAGCATGTCACAGGCAAGTTTCAATTGCCGTGTGATAGGGCCCTGGAGACATCTTCGTTGCATATCCCTACTTTCTATCCTGCCTCGTCGGCACAGTCCTCATCCTCACCGTGGCTATCATTAGCATTTTCCTCCTCGAGGAAACAAATGAAAATATCCGCCCTCGAGGCAAGCTTCTTCCAAGGCCATCCGAGCTTGAAGATGAAGGGGAGGCGGGGGAGGCACGGGAAACCCAGCCTCTACTAGGGGAGAGTAATGACTCCAGAGAGCAAGCAATACTAACCCAATCAATGATTTCTTTCATGGTCGGCATATTCTTCATGGCCCTGCACGCCATCGCGTTCGATGAGGGTCTCCCCGTCTTCCTTGCGTGGCCGTCCACAACCGCAGGTCTTGGATTCACCTCGTCGCAGATTGCGCGAACACTTTCCTGCATGGCACCGGTGCTCCTGCTGGCCCAGTTTGTCGGCTACCCCATGCTGAGCCGTCGGTTCAGTCCCTTGAGTCTGTGGCGGTGGCCCGCAGTCATGTTTACGGTTCTTTACCCCTTGTTTTCTCTGCTACCGAATCTCACTTCTCCTTCTGTCGCGCCGTCCGTCCTTTGGATAGCGCTTCTCGTCCTTCTGACGGGCCGGTTCGTAGCCAACGTTGTGGCCTACACCAGCATGGCTGTTATGGTAGGATACATACCTACCAACACAATTATGAAAAAGATTTTTTTTTTCTTCTTTTTTTCCTTTTTTACCCCCGTTAACTTCGAAATAATCCTAGTCCCTTCGGGTCCCTCACCCTAATCGCTCATTCACTGCGCCTAGGTCAGCGAAAAGTGTGGCCAACCTGAATCATGCTTAGCCTGTGGTGGCACGCTGGTGGGATTGCGTTGTTGCTGTCGTTGTTACATTTACATTATTGGATCTGGCCACATCTGAGACGGTCGCCATCTAGTACTGCTAGTACTTGGGCACTGCCAGCTTCAAATTCTTCGCCCCCGCCGACAGGGATTCCGATCCTCACGGGGACCACGACCACGGGCTACAAGGCTTTGATTGAGGGGCAGTATGTCAAGGTAAATCATGCGCAGTGTTCAGAGTTTTGAAAAGGGCCTAATGTGTGCACGGCAGCACCCCGATCAAAGCTATGCCGATGATGATGAGCTCAATGGCGGCCTAGCGGGTTATGAGCCCGCTGGCTAGCACGGTTAGGCCGGAGCCGACCTAGGCATTGGCCAAGATGAGGCCGTATTTGCTGGTAACCTAACCAGTGATGGGTTTGCCAATGGCGAGACCCAGCATCATGGGGAGGAGGGCGACGCCGGACAGGGTGGCGGAGTCCTGTATACGACCTGGAGGAATTGAGAGACGTTCCGAGGAGCTTATTTATTTACCCAACTTACTTAGTGCCTTAACCCTCTATTAATAGAGATACCTGGCATTACCCGTGATCCTATTGGGAATCACCCGATTAGGTCAATTACCTGCCAAAGGGATTGATTTACCCTATCAACAGAGCCATGCTTGTCTTGCTCTCACTACCCCGCACTGGCCTGGTCTTTAATGCCCATCATTGACTTCGAGCAACGAACCGTGACTTCTTTCCCAGGGACAGTCATCTACTTTGCGCATGATGACTGGGCTGCATAAAACGCCAATTTACCCACACGAAGAATCCATTGCCCGTGTCGTCTGGGCAGCTCATATCCTCTCCTATCTCACAAACACTCGAAACCACGAGAAGCTTCATAAAGCAGAAAACAATGCGGAGCGCGAAAGCGATACGGATGAGCTGAGTGGCTGTGAAACGGACGACGAGACAGAGAAGACTGTGATCCTATCGGGCCCTCGAAGTTCCGTTCGCCGAAAGTTCCTGGACTGTATTGCGCAGGTGTTATCGCCCTGCAAGGGATGGAATGGGGTTACTGCAGCGGCGATACGTGAAGCGGAAGACGGAGTTGAGGTGGATATTGCAAGGAACGATGGCTTTCTTTCTGATGACGGTTGCTTTGACAGCCAGATTGTGGGTTATTGCAAGATGTTGGAGGAATTTTTGGCTGGTAGTGCTGAAGGTCAGTAGAAACTTCTAATCCTCGTAACGGGTTTTTGAATATTCATGACGGGGTGTTATGGCTGGGACAGGGACGAACACAAATGAAACTTCCCCAACGGAATTCGAGCTCAAGGTGATAGACTACACGTCCCGTCGGATCGATCATTGGATTGAAGATCTCCGGAAAACCCAAAAGATTGGCCAAAATTGTCCTGACTCGAACTCTCAACGATTGCTTGGGCATGAGGCTGCAATCAAAACTTGGACGACCATAACAGATCTTATACTACAATTTAATGCTGATAAGGGAGCCGTCAGCTCTAGACCCCTAATAGTCCAACAAGCTTATGAATGTCTGAAGTCTACACAAGTCCGACAGTTGTTCTTGGACACCTTTGGAACGCAGGCTGGCTTGAAGCTCTGGAGCAGGTTAAACTTTATCGCCAGGCCGCCGGTCGACTGCCGATTATTGGGAGCAATAGCCGCCCGGGAGCCACAATTCCGAAATTGTAAGATCTCACTGGTTCCGCCTAGGTCGAAGACAACCCTGGGTGCGAAATACGTGGTTGGGATATTCAAGGCCTGGGAACGATTAGGGCTGGGTTCCACGCCTGAACATGTGGCCTTGATGCTTGATCCCTTTAGTCGGAGGTTTGAGAAGGCCTGTGCCGGGACATTTTCTCTGCATGCTGAGATGCAGCTAGTTTTGCACTATGATGAAGGGTGTGCACCTCCAGCTCAACCTACTCTTAACTACTTCGGGTGCAGTAAAAGGACTTGCTTGCTCTGTGAAACCTTTCTGAACGCGTTGCCGAGTCGAATTACCACACGTGGAAGGCATGGTGTTTGCTATCCTGCCTGGGCTGTACCAGGCTCGAATTCGGACACTGTAAAGATTGCCGTGGAGGAGTTAGAGAAGAGCCTCGTAGTCCGCATTCGAGGCCTTCTCAATGACTTGATACACCCTAAGCAGAAAGGCCATGCTGAAAATGTCATGCAATCCGGCATGGTGTCAGAATTTTCGCAGCTTACTCTGGAAGAATGGCAACAGAAAGAGCAGGACCTGCGGCTATTTAAGAGTAAACAGGCGACCCGGCGTGAGAAAATGCTAATTACGTGAGTTATATCTTATCATGTTGGAAAATACTGAATAACTGACTGACCACGACACCAAAAAAGTGAAGGCATTATCCCAGTTACAAGATCGAGATATCGCCCTCTCGACTATTTCGAACCTGACGACTGTTGCGTGATGTGTAATAGGAGCCCAGGACTTCAATGTGCACGGTGTCGAAGCACATACTATTGCTCCAGAGACTGCCAGAAGAGTGACTTCCCTTCACATAAGCTTCTCTGCAAACAGTTTGCCACCCAGCCTGATAGACCCTCTCCTGAACACAAACGGGCCATATTCTTTCCAGTTGAGAGAGACAAGCCATGTTTGATATGGATACCATGTAGGCGCGAATACGACGAGGAGGACGGCATTACATGGACACAGATTGACCCTTATCCCTACCTCGGAACCGACAAACCGACCGAAGGGATCATGCGCATTGAACATAACCCAGTACGATGCCGAAACCTGGGCTCTGGGTTTGCCGGCTTTGCCCAATACAAGGCGGCATACTGTGTCTCTTTGATTCATCGCGACGCCTATTTGAAGGATGGGTCAAGTATGAATAGAAGTGTATTGGCTTCTGTGAAAGCGTCCTGCGCCTCCACCGCCCCCCATGAATATCGCGGCCCCATGATTGCCCTGCAACAGCTTCACCATGAAGACTTTGCGGACATAACACTAGCCGACTTCCGACATCTAATGGATTACTTAGTAAGCTACGGAAACAGGCATATCAGAGAAAGCGTTCCAGATCTGCAATACCGTGCCCCAACAACCGTCCGCGGCGTGAAGATTTGCTGTCACGGAGAAGTCAAGCTTCATGGGTCGGAGCCCTTCGTTTCTGTTGATGTCACCCGAGCAAACCAGGTCTCACTGGGCAGAGGATCTATCTCACCGATATCTGTCTGCCTTGGTATGCCTATATGTTTGTGGAAAGACCCGGACGCCGAGTTCCGCCATAACCCACCAGGATGGGAGGAGGTAATGACGGCAGACAGTAATCCTAATGTTGCGTTCTTGATGATGGAAACTGATTCTTCCAAAGACGAGTGGGGCTGGGCGTCTATGTACTGGAATAGCGACATAGGGAACGTCTGGGCTGTTCGGAAAGACGGGCAGGATCTGGCTGTGGACGATGTCGCCATGATGTGCCATTTCGCGAGGCGCAAACTACAGCGTATGTTTGAATACGTGACTGTGATGGAATCAGGCTCGGGCTTAGCAAGTAGGCAGAGGCTCCTAGTGAGTAGGCAGAGGGTTTTGAATTTCATTACGTGGGATAATATGGTCACTTACTGGGATGAGACTGGTGGGCATTAAGCAATTTGGCCTGCAGGACAAGACTGGACCTTACTGCAAAACTCATATTCAAGATTAGGTCAATGGTGGTTCATGTGCTAGTTGCAACATTGTATGGAATATAATTTACTTTCGGGAAATCTCTTAAATAGCTATAAATCAAGAGAGCTACCTCAGCTCACTGGAATACATCTATAATCCCCTTGCGCCTACCGGGTTATTGAGAATATCAAATTAAATCTTCCACTCAATTACCTAGAAGATAACCAGGCTTGGGATTCTCTAGGTGGACTGACTGTACTCGGAGTCTCATCGGTTATCTGGCTAGAGAAGGAACTAGGCACCTAGATAGACAGGCGGCGGGTGGCGCGGGTGTTTGGCGGGCGAGAAATAGCGGCAGTCTATCCAAGAATCAAAAAGGCTGAGATTGCATGGGACTGTCTGGACCCGTCAGCGGGAACTGAAGCTCATTCGGTTGCCTCAGAGCCACTACCGAGAAATATACATGGGGAAGGATGTAGCGAACAGGCTGACGAGTTTGATAAGCAGGGTCATGAGTCTATTATTCATGAGCTATGTAGTACAGTACAAGGAGCCCCCCCCGCAGGCCAACTAATAGGAGAATGCCAGATGAGCGATCCTGACCAGCAAAGACTTCACATGGCTTCAACATGTTGATCCGTAGCCTAGTCTCCTGCTGACAATTGCAACCGGAGAACTCTGACAAATCGACACAACAGTTTCCCATCAGCATCAAGGGCTACAGGAGGCTTTTCTTTGGTGTTGAGCGGCGAGACCCACTGATCCTCCCGACATCCCTGTCAGTTGCCGCCGAGAACCGGGTTTCGATTGGGTGGAGCCGCTGTGGGGCCGCTCGAGACCACCAATGGTAATCTCTCCCGTTGCCGTTAACCCCGGGCCTGCAGCTGAGCCCTAAGGTAGGTAGAATCCGATTCCTATAAAAGACCGTCCAGAAAGTGCCTGTATCTTGGTATCTAAATTACGGGTACATGGTGAGTTAATCTACTCACAACCGTCTTATCTCACATGCCGGATGTAGGTAGAGAAGACCGCCCAAGCCGGCTGATCCAGACGCTGGATTGCAATGAATGATGTAGGAATAAGGCCTGCGACACAACTTACAGGTTGACCTGCATATGGGTAAGGTGCTGAGCACCCTTCTCTTTGCATAGCACTGTGTAAGAAGCTATTTTGGTCCACCCTTTAGATTTCTACCTGTCGAATATCTACTAGTGTATATCAGAGGGTTGAAACAAAGGCGTATATGATTGGCCTGCCAGCTCGTGCCTCGGGGCCAATGGAATATATGGAAGGCCTTCACCAACCTCACCTAGGGTAGCCTAGTCAGCATGGTCTGGCCCTATTCCTTGTCTCAATCGACACCCCACTACTAGTACTCAGCGAGTTAGTACTAATGTCTCTCTTGGCATGAGCCATCTTAGTAGAGGCTGTTGGAGCAATAATAATATTACTAACCAAAGCCCAGGATCTCTCGATTTAACCTCGTTGTCTGCCTTGCTCAGACCGCGCGGGACCAACCGCCTCGTTTGATTATTACTAAACCATTTACCATCACTGGACCACTATTACTCTAAGGAGCCCTGCAAATAGTTACTTCCCATAACCTTAAATCCCGAAAGGGCCATGGTTTCTCATCTTGGGCTCCATCGCGCCCACCCCTACTCGGAACCCAGCGCCGATCAGCATCCACCAAATAGACTCCGAAAACAGGCGTGTCTGGCATGTCGTCGGCGAAAGAAGCGTTGTGATGTGAGTCGTGACCCCTCTGGAGCGCTTCTATAGTAACTGTGGCTAACTCTAGTTGATACAGGGCAATCGCCCCGCATGTTCGACATGCAGTGCATGGGACTTTGAATGTGTCTATGCCTCGGCATCGCAGGCCTCCTTGGATTACGGATTTCCCACGCCAAACAGCACGCTGGGAAGTAATGCGACTGCTCAGAATCTACCTGTCACGTTATTTGGCCTTCCTCCGGAGCTGTTTCCGCTGCCCTCGGAGACAGAGAATCCTATTAATCATGGTGTGCCGGCGTACGGCGGCCCGTCTTTAGACAGTGACAGCCCGACCTATCCCTCGAACCAACTGCCATCCACCGAGCAAATCGTCCAGCTGACAGAAGAATTCTTTGTGCGGTTGCATCCGCAATTCCCTTGCATTCACAAAGAGACCTTTCTTGATCGTCTACGGGGGTCCCCGGGTCCCGCACCCTCGACGCCGTTAGAGTGGGCCGTCATAGCTACCGCCGCAAGAGCCCATCGCGATACAACAGTCTCGAGTCGAGCGGATATGCTCTTGCAAACGGCTGTTAACTCACTTGCGCAAAGCCCTCTTCTTCGAGTGAGTGACTCAATCTCCGTCTTTGCACCCCCGCTGAATTTTAACCGGATGGCAGGAAAATGTTTTGCTTGACTTGCAAGCAGCTGTATGGTGTGTCTTTTCGCTCTACTACTCTGGAGAGATCACGAGAGCCGTTGTACTGCTGGCTCAAGCATACTCATTAGCCTGTCTGAACGGGCTGCATCAACTGGATGATCCCAATCCGAACGTCCCGGGAACCATGCAATTCACCCCTCTAGAAGGGGAAGAATGCCGGGCCACACTCTGGGCGCTCTTCGTTCTTGACCGACACATTAACTACCTAATGGGCCGCCACTTTGTCATTGACGATATGCACTGGTGTGTGAACTACCCCCTGGACGACCGGTCACTTCAACACGGTCCACGCCCAGAACCGGAACCCTACGATCGGCACTTAGCAGCGCTGGCATCAGACAAACCCAACATCCCTATCGGTGTCTCCTTACGTCGTCTGGTATGTAAAGCCAGCGTCATAATGGGCCGCATCGTAACATACAAGAGCATCAACCCCATACCCACCGACGCGGACGGCACGCAAAGACGGCTCGCCGACTTCCACGAGCTCCAATCCGCCCTCGCCTGCTTCTGGGTATCTCTACCCGCCTGCGTCCACAACGTGGCCGAAGTCCCGCCGGAAAACGTCGACCAGAGCGTGTGGCTGCTGATTACGCTGCACAGCTGCTCCACACTGCTCTTCTACATCACCGACGTCGAGCGCCGGAGTCCCGGCGCTCCAGGCGGCGCCAGCCTTCCCACCGCACGCGAGAACTTTCTCTGCTCGTACAAGTCCGTGGACAAAGTTGTGGCTGCGTTACGCCAGCTCTCGGGTCTCGCGATCGACGCGGTCCTGAACCCCATGCTGGCGCCGTCGTATTTCATGTGCTGTCGGTTCATCCTGGCGCGGTGCCGCCGGGAGTCGCAACCGCAGTCGTACCGGTTGGATCTGAATCTGGTTTTGAAACTGCTGGAGCGCATGGCCGAGAGGCAGGCGCAGCTGCCGCGGATCTACAAGGAGATTATTGATCTGGAGCTGGAGAGAGATGTGCAAGGTGGGGTTGATGGTGGTCGGTTGCTGTTGCGGACGGATTATTGCTTTTTGATATAACCTTAGGTGGTTATAGTAATGTGTAAACTTGTGGCCATAAAGTAAGGTACTGTTACGTATCTACAACAGTCCATCCTGGATGGATATCAAACATTCCAGAAAAGTAACCTGTGAAAATTTCTAGAAATGTGCCAAATGTAGAAAATAATACTATATTCAGTGTCGATATATATATATTAACCCTCTCATCCTACTTCCAGGGTTCTTCGAACCGTGGAGCCGTCTCCTCAGCAGCCTAGCCGAGGGTTCAACGCCCGCACAGGTAGGTAAGGAAAGGTAAGGAAAGGTAGAGCCCGCACCTAGAGAGCGTCCACGGTCCCTGTAATGCGTACCTTAATGGGTAACGGGTACCTAAGTTAGGGTTAGGTCCTCCCATGGGCCCTACCTAGTCATGTACTTTACTACAAAATACAACAATCGTCCAAGTCGTCCAAACCGAGAAGGACCTTGCAAACATGGATGGTATACCGTGTTTCCAGCATATATACATATATATGGTAGTCTCTTCCTTCGCGAGTCGTGACCTTACCTTATCTCCTTCGATTCGACAGTTAAGGTATCCCCACTGCTTCCTCCAGAAGACTATGTAGATCTAGAAGGGAATCTAGGTAATATTTTTGCATTGATTTGCCCGGACAGTCTCATAACTGAATATTGATTGTGGCTGTGATAATAATTTCTTCGACTGAGAGGTTCGGGGCCTATGTAAGTTAGTGTTTATATCACCTTTTTTTTTTTTTTTTTTTTTTTTTTTTTTTTTTTTTTTTTTTTTTTTTTTTTTTTTTTTTTTTTGTCTTTGGGCATTTATTTGACGACTCAGCAACACTAATAGATCCTAGGGGGGACTGTGCGGGAAGTATACCTTACCTACCCAATAAATGTGCCTTGAAAAAATGGGAGTGAAGAGCTCGCGTCCGAAGCAGCTGCAAGGGAATGAATAAATGGCCTTTTCCACCGCTATCGCCACAAGCCTTTGATCTGTTGGAATTGTCTGACTGCAAGAAGTCCTTGGTTATTTGCCTTCTTGTATAGTAGCTAGGTGGTGCCTGCCCTGACTCCACGCCACAATCCAAGAGTCCAAAATATTGAAAACGCCCTATCTATGCTATGCGAAACACAACCAACAAATAAAAGAAACCATCAATACATATATCTAGTCCTTAAATCCGAGCACAAGATAGGAAAATGACGGGGAATGGGTCAGAAATCCTCCTCCTCATCATCCCTCAGAGCTTTATTTGCTTTCCTCGTCCGCCTCCCACTCCCCCACCCCTCCTGCTCCAACTCCTTCACCTCCCCGATAACCATCTCCTCCTTGCCCCTCGGCTTCTCAACAAGCTTCCCCGCGTACCGGAGGAACTGCTCCCGCATCGCCACAGCATCCGGATCCTCGTAGTCCAACTGCGTCATCGGCGGCGGCATTTCATCCTCCTCAGCTCCGTTACCGCGACCAGCTTCAGGATATGGATACTCCAATTCATATCGACCGCCGTCCACGAGAGACGGGATGCCGGTACCGGTCTCGGTGTTGAGGCTCTCGATTGCACTGCCGCAGCCGTCTTCATTGAGGGTGTCGATCGAGCTTGCGCGGGACAAGGCTTTCTGTTCGGATGACTGTGCGCGGCCGAGGAGGGGTTTCGCGCGGCGGGTGCGAGGTCGCTTGTGCTGGTGTGATGATGGTTGATTATCGGATGAGGAACGGGAGGATCCGGGACGGGAATGTTTAAGGAGGCCGTTGACGGCTTGATCGAGGGCTGATTTGGTGGTGGCTATTTGGTTATTGTCGGAGGCGTTGCGCTTCGTGGGTGGTGAGTGTGTTCTTGTTTCTGTATTTGCTACTGGAGAGCGTTTTGAAGGGGAGGCGGATTTGCTGTGTGGCTCTGCGTTGGGTCTTGGTTCTGACATGGATGGCTTTTGCGGGCTTTCTTCGACGGTTTGCTTTGGTTCTTCTGCTGCAACTCCTTCCCCTACTTTTCCGTTACTGGAGACAGGGTCTGGCGTCCTGGATTTCGCGGGGCCATTGTTGGATTGTCGTGAAGTATTGTTATCCTTGGAAACGGGCTGCAAGGGACGCTTCGGCTCCGGCGCGGGGCGAGAACCAGCTCGTACTCCCCGGTCCTTGCTGCTACTTGGTGTTGACTGTCTTTTGATGAGATAGGGCTCAAACGGGAGCTTTTTTTCCTGCCTGATACAGCTCCATAGCCAGTCGACGTTGACCGCTGGTACGCCCCATTCGATTGTATGGCGCAGTTTCTCTGGATTGATCGGGGCTGACTCGTTACAGAGGAGGACAGTAGCTTTGGGGGTGAAATACTCATGATATGTCGCGCCTGAAGAGTCAGTGTGTGTCAGCAGCTAATTGACAGCTCAGACTTACCGACGAGGTTAACGAGTTTCGACAGATGTAGAAGGTCGATACGAGCGACGCCGGTGGAGCATATGTTCATTCCAGGAAACCCTGCTATCGTCAGATTTAATAACCGGACCAAATGGGTATGGCGTACCTTTGATCGGGAACGAAGGTACTGGAGTGTTGGCTACATGAGATTCAGGCGAAACCAGAGCTTTCGAATCAAGGCACCGCTCTAGCCACATGTCGGTTACGAGTTCACACTCGAACGCTAGATCAACTGTTGATGTGATTTCAGACTGCGGCGTCTTGTAAGGGACAATAATATAGAGGCCATGGCCTCTCTTCGGTATGTCCGGTCGGGAGAACTCGCTCAACGAGTCCACCAGCCTAGCACCGTTGAAGGAAAGATGATCCCGTAGTACTCCAGTCTACGGAAGGTTAGATGATGTCAAGTTAAAGACCAGGGCAGCGGACAGACCTGCTTCGAGGAGAAGCCATGTATCAAGAAGTAACATCCATCCAAAAAGCCGTTACGACTATCGGCGGCTGGTTCTGGGGCTTGCTCTGGGCCCTGCGAAGGCGCCGCAGCGGTAGTCTCACTAACGAAGGATTTGGCTATCTGAAGCACAGAGGCCTCCCTTTTCCTTCGCTCGAATGAAGCCTGTCGTTCTTCCCTTGATGGTCTCGGCTCCGCGGTCTCGTATCCGATTCCAACGATATCACCCCAGATGTTCTCATTCTGGTCACCCAGCTTGGCGCTCGCGATTTTGCGCAACTTCCGCGGTCGAGGATTCGCCGAGTTTTCGGTCTCTGGTGGCCTCGGTCTGACGGCGGGCAGGGAGCGATTCCAGGCGCCAACACCCTGCTGTTCTGCGGGTAGAAGCGGGTGATACAGGTTTTCATCGAGCATCATTCCACGCTCGATACAGTCGGTGAACCACTTGAGGCTGACGACCTTGACTTCCCACTGTGTGGCGGCCTTGTACTTCTTACCCTCTGCACTGTACGCAATAAGGTGCGTCGCCGTTTTCGTGAGATCTGCTCTGAAATCGGACCCGTGGAGCTTGGCATTCTTGCGGATGTAGTCTCGCAGCGCCACTGTAAAGAGCAGCGTCAGCTTTTGCTGCAGATGGCCAGGGCAAGGACCTCCTTACTGTCTTCAAAACCCGTTATGCAGATCGCCGTACCCGTA
Source organism: Aspergillus egyptiacus (assembly GCA_025688805.1). Lineage (NCBI taxonomy): Eukaryota > Fungi > Ascomycota > Eurotiomycetes > Eurotiales > Aspergillaceae > Aspergillus > Aspergillus egyptiacus. The sequence continues at coordinate 135,417 of MU628435.1, forward strand.
AACGTCGGCAGCTTGTATTTCTCCTCCAGGGCATGAATATCTGTGTCCCCTCCCTGCATCCAGGATTGTCGAACAGCCTCGACCCATTCCGGTTTGAGAACTACCACGTCTGGCCGCTCGCGCGCAACGAATTTGTATTTCGGGGTGTCGGTCTCGCCGACGAGTAAGTGGGTTACGTCGGATGTGAGGTCGTAATTGTGCCTCGCGCCCATTTGGCCTGCAATGTTGGCTATCTCAGTCTGCAGTGTGTAGTCAGCGTCAGCATTTGATCCCTTGGGTAAATGTGGTAGGTATACTGACCCGCTGCTCCGGAAGAACGGACGTGAAGCACAAGACCACCCCCGCAAGAGGGTGCTCTTTGTCTGGTAAAAGTTAGCTCCAATCCAATCTTCAAAACACAGCATTGACTAACTCGAGGCAGCTTTCCCCGCCATACTTCATGGTTAAGGCGACTCGTAGCTTATCGGAATTGGTCGATGAAAACCGCCGATTGGTTGCAGGTTGGTGATTACTGCACAAACAGCATGTACGCGAACCAATCCCAAGAATTTGTTTATAGCTCGGATCTCGAGAGAACGGGGGAATATTCACTATTCAAGTCAAATTGGTGAGCAAAAGCCCAGATGGATGAATGTTTTGTTCCCCATGAGATGGCGGAAATGAACCCTTATCGTGATCACGTGTGATAGCAACGCGTATCAGAACGCGCATTTTGGGTCGTGGAGCTGGAAACTGAAGTCTTTAATGGATGCAGGCTTGTCGGTCCTGATTCTTGCTCGGCTGATAAATCCCCTCTTTCCTTGTTTATGTACTGTCCCAGGGCCAGAGTCTCTGGACCAACTGCCATCCGCAAATCCTTCTCAAATGGTCCGGTTCTAGCCTCTCAATTAGCCTCGAAATACGCGACGTCGCGCCCGTTGCTGGCTGCGGACGACCAAGCGACGATGTTTAAGAAGGCAGTTCAGGACCATTCGGCCTCGACGGCGACTCGGCCGCTTCAGTCGACTCTGCTGAAACCTCACGGGAATGCCCCGACTAGACCCCCGCCGCCACAGTCCATCGGTGTCAAGCGGAAAATCGAGATGAGCAGGACCACGAAGTCTACGTTAGGATCCTTACACAGCGCCGTATACTTTGACGAGAACGACTTTGATGACGATGATGACTTGGATTTCGAATCGCCTGATCCGTTTGTCCCTCCGGCTAGAATTGAAAGGAATAATAGTACGCAGGAACCGTCGTCATTCGAGTCTGCGAGATCGAGTGATCTAGTCTCAACCCCGAAAAACGATTACAAGCCAGACATCAAGTATCCCGAACTACCACCTATTCCGCAAGACGATAATCTCGCACCACCGAGCAGCTCACAGTTACCGTGGTCTTCTTCCCCTCCCACCCACTTCCAGAAGCCCGCCGCTCCTCGGACCGTACCGTGGCGGAAAGAAAAGGATGTGATTGTGATAGACGATGATAAACCGAAGACACCAGCACGTTCAGCGTCGACAGCTCCGTGGAATAAAACAGCGAGTGCGATTAAAGAGGAGCAGAAGGAGCTCCGCCGGCAAAATAAGAAAGCACAGGCCCAGAAATCACAGTCGAGCTCCAAGCAACATATGCCCCGCGCACAAGTGGCGCCAATATTTCTTAGTGACGAGCAACGGCACGTTTTGAAGGTGGTGATCGAGGATAGTAAGAGTATCTTCTTCACGGGTTCGGCAGGAACGGGTAAATCCGTTCTCATGAGAGAGATCATCAAGAAACTGCGAGATAAGTACAGAAAGGAGCCGGACCGCGTTGCTGTGACGGCGTCGACGGGGCTTGCGGCTTGTAATATCGAGGGTGTCACACTGCATAGTTTTGCGGGTATTGGCTTGGGCAAAGAGCCTGTGCCCGAGCTAGTTAAAAAGGTGCGATCATCTTCGTTTTCACCTGAGCATGGCTGATGCTCTACAGATTAAGAAAAACCAGAAAGCGAGAAATCGCTGGCTGCGGACGAAAGTTCTGGTCATCGATGAGGTATCCATGGTGGATGGTGACCTCTTCGACAAGCTTGAAGAAATCGCCCGGCAAATAAGAAACAACGGCCGACCTTTTGGGGGCATTCAGCTCGTTGTCACGGGAGACTTCTTCCAGTTGCCTCCGGTCCCAGAGGGATCGAACCGGGAGGCGAAGTTCTCCTTTGCCGCGGCTAGCTGGAATACTTCGATACAGCACACGATTCTCCTGACACACGTCTTTCGTCAGCGTGATCCGGAGTTTGCCGAAATGTTGAATGAGATGCGGTTGGGTAAACTCAGCCCGCGGACTATCCAAGCGTTCAAGGAACTCTCTCGTCCATTGGACTTTCACGATTCTCTTGAAGCTACTGAACTGTATGAACCCTTCAGTTGATTTTTGACGAGTCTAACATCATGCAGATTTCCCACGCGTAACGAGGTAGACAATGCAAATGCGGCTAGAATGAACCGGCTCTCTGGCGAGATGATGACATTTAATGCAGTCGATTCAGGAACTATCCAAGACGCAGAGTTCCGTTCAAAGCTACTAGCCAACTGCATGGCACCGCCGGTGATCCACCTTAAGAAAGGCTCACAGGTCATGCTCATCAAGAACATGGAGGAATCTCTCGTGAACGGGTCGATCGGTCGAGTAGTCGCATTCATGGACGAAGCCACCTTTGATTTCTACATCGAGAACGAGAACGACTTCACCGGCGGAAAATGGGATGAAGCGGACGAGGAACGCGCGGCGCGTGCCCGCAAGAAACTAAGGGGCATGACCCACAAGGACGGGGGTGCTACAGTCACCCGCAAATGGCCCTTGGTGTGTTTTGTCCAGCCTGACGGCTCTGAACGGCATCTCCTCTGCCAGCCAGAAACGTGGAAGATCGAGCTACCGAACGGAGAAGTCCAAGCGCAGCGGCAACAGGTGCCGCTGATCCTTGCGTGGGCTCTCTCCATCCACAAGGCACAAGGCCAGACATTACAACGCGTGAAGGTGGATCTCGGCAAGGTCTTTGAGAAGGGACAAGCGTACGTTGCTCTGAGTCGAGCTACATCTAAAGCTGGTCTCCAGGTGCTGCGGTTCGATCCGCGCAAGGTCATGGTCCATCCGAAGGTGATTGACTTCTATAAGAATCTGGTCGATGTCAGCGACCTGATCAAGTCGAAGAAGGATAAGTCGTATCGGGCGATGTTATCAGGGAATGAGGATGCCTGGGACCAGGCGATGCTCGATGAGATGATTACAGAGCAGGAGTTAGGGTACAGGTAGCGGCAAGTCACAACTACATTCTCACCCACAGCCTCTCTAAACCTTTACTTGCCGATATTGATATCCAGGAGTTATTGTCTGTTACCTATCTACGATATAGATCCAGGGCGTCAAGATAGAATTATGGAAATTACTACTAACCATCCATCCATACACGAACAACCCATAATCAATATCATATCATACACTTAAATGACTCATCCACACCCCCTTCAAATCATCCCTACCTCTCAATCCCCATTTCATTTCATTCCATTCCATTTGTATCCATACGTATCCACTTCATTTCGACCGATTCTTCGACCCCGTCGCCCCCGTATGCGGATGCTTCCCCTCCTTCGCATTCGGCACAGGCGGCCGATTCGCCCGGCGCGCCGCCGCAATATTCGGCTCGTCCGCGAGCCGATGGTGCTGGTTCTCGTGCTCCTGTTGCTCGCGCTCGTGGACAGCGTCCTCGTAGTCGTCGAGCGGGGCGTCGTCGTCGACGACCCCGTGGACCTTTTTGGGGTGTAGGGGAGGCGAGTTGATGGGGCCTTTGGGCATTGTGGGTGCTTGGACGGTTTTGGGGAGATTGGGCTTGTTGGCTTGTTGGTTTGACGATGGGATTTGCTTTGCTTTGAGAGAGACGGTACTTAGTTAAGGGTTGTAGGAGGTTGTGTGGTTTGGTTATATAGGTAGTTAGTGTTGCGTGATATCATTATGAGGTGGGAGAGAGAGAGGGTGAGCATGGCGTCAATATTACCTTCATAATATTCGGAAGATGGAGTATATGGTAAAGATGTTATTAACCATGGACCTGTACTTTGTGAAATTTGTGTAAATATTCGGGATTAATCTACAGAGTAGTACTCGCTTTATACAGGAGGTAGTCTTGAGGCGGTGATATCTTTGCTGGTTTGCAGTTAGGGTTATCTAGTGTGTACCTTAAGCACTGCTATGTCCTCCCTGCTGGCTAGTACATATTAATAAGGCTCACTTGCTATACTAGTAGTACTGTTTGGAGCTCATTGTGGGGATGATCATGGTGAATACTTATTTAGTGGTTGTTATCATGCGGGAGCAGAGGGTGGTGGTGGTGGTATAATAGGTATCGGTTTCCTAACAATATTATCAGCCAAATGAGTCCCGCTCAGTCCCTAACCTCACTCACCTCTCATTGCCGATTATCGTCAGACCAGCAAGCTGTCAGTCGTTATATTTGATTACTGAAACACAAGCCCTTCATGGGCTTACGACCGTAACCCTAACTGCGCTTGATCAGCAAGGAACCCGACTTTCATCTCTCGGTCTTCAATATACTGGTCCCTTGGTGGTCGGTTACTTTGTAGAACTCCAGCTCTATCATGGATTACGGATTACTCCAGCACCCTGATGATTTGGCCCAGGCTTTGTCTAAGCTGGGAATAACTACCTGGGACGGGGTTAGGATTGAACCCGTGGACGGTCTATTTGCATTTGCTGTATACTTCGTGGAAAGCTATGGAAGCTTGATTCATTGACTAAATTAAGGTGTGGATGTGTTTGGCGGATCCAGCTATCACGTCGATCTTGTCAATGTCGACTGCATAGTTCTTGTCCCAGGCCTGGATTCGCGAGGATACAGGTGGACTGTATACACGGGAGATGTTGTCATAAGACAGACCTATCTTCGCGGCGCATGCGTAAACGATGATTGCTGCGTGTGACTGCCCCATACAAGCCCAGGATCTCCTTGCATGGCTGTAATTTCTGTGCTGGAAGGAAACTTTGGTCAACACATGTTGAACTCCCCTGCCAGTAACGCTGGGGATACAAGATTGGTCGCCAGATCAAAGTAATTTGGCTATTGGGCTTCTGGAGAAGGCTCTGCGAGATTCCCATACCTCGCTAGATAGTTTCGCTGGGATGTTCAAGACGGCCATGGGTGCTCACTTGAGGTCGATCGAACCTGTCGTATCAAAGCCGCATACAGGTGGACAACTGCAGCGGACAGACACCATCCGAAGATCTCGTTGGAGACTATCATAGAGGTGCAATATACCCCCCTAGGCAGCTCAAAGTGCGAGGTCTAATCCCAGGAGCTAAAATCGCCAAAACCACCAGAGCCTTTGAACTTCTTCCGCATTGGCTCCGGCGCCGGCTCATCATCGACAAACTCCACAATCTCATCCTCTTGCTGCGCTGCTTTTTCACTAAGCGCCGCTTTCAGGTACTTCCCGACTCCAGCGGAGCCTTCCTCCTTGCCCGATGCCCCTGGGCCACGGACCCGTTTCCCAGTCCAGGTGACCTGATCATCTTCGGCGCGTCGAGCTTGCTCTTCGTCTTCTGCGGCCTTGCCTTCGCCGTTATCGGCTGACTCTGCCTGTTTCATCTTGAGGAATTCTTCGAACGGGTCCACGAAGACGGTGACGTCGATTATACGGACATCTGGAGTAGGTCTGTTGGTCGTTGGGTTGACGGGGTGAGTTTCGAGTTTGTTGAGAGTGGGTGATGAGGGGGTTGGGTCGTCAATGACATGGCCGAAAATCGTATGCTTGTTGTTGAGATGCGGCAGAGCACGGTACGCAATGAAACTGGTAAAAGTTAGCACGATCTGGCAAAGTCCACATACGGAAACTTACAATTGGCTGCTGTTGGTATTCTTGCCCTTGTTCGCCATGCTGAGCGTCCCCCTGGAATCGTGCTTGAGCGGCCCCTCAAACTCATCGTTGAAGTATTTTCCCCATATACTCTCCCCACCTCGTCCTGTGCCAGACGGGTCACCCCCTTGAATCATGAAGCCTTTGATATTCCGGTGAAAGGTGACGTCCTTGTAGTAGCCTTTCTTCGCCAGCTTGATAAAGTTCCAGACGGCCTTTGGCGCATATTCCGTATGCAGTTCAAGGTTGACATCCCCAGAGGTGGTTGAAATGCGAGCATATCCCTTCTGCTTTACGCGACCCCTCTTCAGCATATACTCTTCATCAGACAGCAAGGCGAGTTCCGCTGATGTATGAGGTGTCACCCCCGTGCTGGTAAAAGACGCGGCCGCCAAACCAGTCGTGTACTTTGCAGCATTATAAGGCACCGGATTACCAGACCGGGTTGTGGCTTTCTGCGAGACCACTTTCGTGGATCCGTCTGCCTTCGATAACGCCGCTGACGGAGTAGCCGAGCCGTTTCGTTGAGCTCTTTCTTGCCGAGCTTTAGCCACTGCCTCCCTAGCTTTCAAGATCTTCGCGGAACTTCCCAGCGCGTTCGCGTTCACATTGTTTGACGGGTCCTCTCGTTCTCGCAGTTGCTCGTCAGATAACCCACTTTCTCCTTCTTTTATATAATTGAAGGAACTCAAATTCCGAGATTCGATATTCTGCGGATCCTGCAGGGTGATGATATCCTTGCGACTAAACTCCTCATCCGTCACGAGGTCGCGCCACATCTTCCCCTTAATGTTGAGTCGTTCCACCGTGTCCCAGGCAAAAACATTCCCAGTGTTCCGCAGAGCAACAACATGAGTGTTGTCCGTAAGCACCTTGTACGTGACCGGATCAATGTACTCGCCGGAATCATTCTTCGCGATATTTAGCTTGATTAGATCCGAGCCTTTCAGCGGCGTCCCATCAACCGGATTCGTCCCATGTTTCTTGATCCACGGAAGAATGTTGGTGAGATCGAAGATCGTGCCCGAGGGTGTGCAGACCGGATGTTCGAACGGTTGGAGGGAGAGAGAGCAGAACTTGAAGGGGAGACGTCTGAAAGACACCTCTGCGCCACCACGCCTATTCTTAGCGACACCCGCGCCAGCACTGGCGCCGTATGCGTCTTCCGAGGCCCATTCCGAGTGCGTGATCTACCGGTGTCTCGTAGTTAGTATGAAATCTTCACGATAAGGGGAGGAAAGATCGTGTCGTACATATAGTTTATCAGTGCCTGCAAAGAATGTCAGCTTCGTATCGCGTCAGATGCGTCACACCATTGCTCACCTTTCCCCATACTTGCGCCAGAAGATAGACGTAAATAGACGTGGTTTATGTGATGCGTAGAGGTTGCCCTCGGAGCTTGAAATGATGTAGTTTTCTGGCCCGCCCTGTGGGCCTTAGCTTCTTCTGGCTAGGACCTTTGTTGCCTCAGGCATATAGAACATGGTACAAAAAAGAACATAATAATGGTGCATATTCAAAGCGGACCCTATGATATCTACGGTAAATAAATACTACGCTAATAATGAAATCGTGCTCTTTCTTCCTCATTTCTCTATCACAGCGCCTTGATGCCCTTTTTTATGATGTGGTCGTTAGATGTCGTCCGATAGAAAGTCGTCGGTCAGGCGGCCGGTGGCTGGAAGCGCAGGGGAACAACCCAGCGGTTTCCAAAGTCGATCCCATGTCGCCGACGAGTGCCATACTTTCGCCAGGCTATCTGGGGTATTCCGACGTCGGCCACAGAGAGGTTCCAGGAGGACCCCTCTCCAGCTAGCAGAGCACTGACCAACCCCGTCTTAGGCGCTCCGAGACATACCACAGACTTCGAACTGACCCGCAATTGCCCACCCTCAACTATCATGACTTCCCCTGCACATAGAAGGTTAGAGAAGTCCACACGGTGTCAGCGATCAAGACACTTACCGGTAGTAGCGGATAAGCCGGAGGGGACATCAACAGACAGGACATCGAGATTGCTTCGGTTAACCCAGGATATCATCTCAAATGCGGTTGCTTGATCATCAGTTCGCAAGTCATTAAATGCGATATGGATGCCAAACAGAGCTTCCAAGACCAAATCAGGCGCAAACTCGGATGTTGAGATCCGCGCCGACACCTCCTCCCACCTTAGGAATCGGCCGCCAATCTTCTTGAACACGTCGAGCTGTTTGCGACAACTCTCCGGCAATTCAGGGTCATGCTCAATCCCCAGCATACAGACAGTCACGCGATGACCTCGATTACGAAGGTGACGCGCCGAAGCAATCGCCCTCGCCCCGGTCCGGTGGTTTCCAATGAGCACCAAAATCGTAGGTGCAGCCGCGTCGCTTGATAGAAGGCCAACAGCGGCTTCAGCGATACTCCTTCCGGCATTCTCCGTAATCATGTCCTCAGTCAAGCCAACCTCACCGATTGCCAGCTGCTCAACTTCGAGCATTTGCAGAGGGCTGACCGTTGGGCAGCTCCTGTTTGTAGTAGCTAGTCGCAACGTGGTGCTCGGCACGCTGGGACCCGTGATTGGAGAAGCCGAAACGGTTGTTTTCGTAGGTAGCGGACTGTTTGCGCGTGAGCTACTCAGCTGGCTACGCCCGAGAGCATTCAGCTGTGAAGGTATTAGTGGTTGTCCCAACACCCCACTCCCTTTTCGAGAACTCTGGCTGCGGGCCGACGGCCTTATGTCGCGTCCGGAATAGGTGCCGCTACTCAATTTTGCGTCGCTCGGTTCATGGTCCGTAGCACCATTGTCACTCTCCTCCGGGGTATCGTCGAGAACATTTTCAGACCAGTGTAAGTTCCGTCCTCCGTTTGTCCCAGGTTTGGGGACTCTCCGATTGAAACTAACCAACCGGTCTTCGTCGGCTGTTGTGTCGTCATTCCGGATTTCTTCAAACACTCTTCTCTTATCGAATTTTGAGAGATTTCCCTCAAAATCAAATTCACCAAGTTCCTGGATATCTGTTGCATCTTCGGTTGCCCATCCGCTTATCTGCTCTGCATAGCCTCTGCTCTTCTTCTTCCGTCGCTTACCATTGACAGTGCTCACCTCCCTATATAACTGTGGAGATTTTGACATGCTTGGGCTAGAAGGCTCGACGAATGCAGTCTGACGCCAGCCTCGAGTTTTGGGGTTTGTGTTGAAAGCTCCATTGTGCTCATTATAGACATTTGGCCCCTTGTGGCCCCCGGGACGACCGCGAACTGTACCATATCGCCTGGGAGCATGAGCAGCAGACGGCTCATCATCAAGCCCCTGTAACTCTTTGTTTACCTCCACCTTGCGGGATGCCCCATTGTCCACGTCCAACTCCAGGTTACTGAACGGCTCGGTGAGGGTAACGGGTGTTGCATGCGGTGTGTCGCGGGTCGAAATCTGAGACGTATGAAACGGTCGAGCATCCGCGCCATCGACAGGTTTTGCCTGGGTCGCGCCGGAATAGGCCTCATCTGAAGGTTTTGAGAAGCTCACAATGGCGGGGTCCACAAAAGGCTGCTGGGTCTGGCTTCTTTGGACAGGTGCCACGCTCTGTTTCCCTTGCGACACAGGAGGAATCTGTGGTCCAGTCCGATTCGCGGGCGACAAAGAGAGGTCTGCGATGTCCGGTGCATCAATCGAATATGTTGGGAGAGGGTAACTAATCCATGAAAGGGTTACTATTATAGCAGGTTAGAGCGGTCTAATCTGAAAACCCTAGTTATTTCCTCAGTCTACTCACCATTGCGAAGCATCAGGCGCTGCCCGATGACATCGGCTACCTCTCCTTGTACGGTTGCATCTGGCGGTGCTCGGAGGGTTACCAGCACATTGTAACCAATAAATTCGGAAGCCATGATCTTGGAACTTTTTACACTTGAGGAACAGGCCAACGGCTAGAAAGAGCCCATAATATCAGGGCAGGGAGAGGCGATGCGGTAGAAGACAGGAAGTAACAGTGCACTTCAGGTCGTAATGTGAAGGCTAAGGTCATTGTAGAAAGTCTGCCTTCCTGCTCAAAGCTCGCTCAGGCCAGAAAGGTCACGTGTGTTTCATCTTATCGATAACTGCGCAAACCGGTTCCAGTAGGTAAACTTCGGTCTATACAAAGTTGGCCACCAAGTAGACTGGTTACTGCTAGAGAAGAATGTCCCTCGTCTCTGACATCAAAGTTCTTCATTTATTATTATTATTATTATTGTAGCCATAAAGCGTTGCGAGCATAGCAGGCTTACAACAGGAGTGTCTTAGTGATCAGCTCCGGAGTATATATTTTTATCCTTATATCTTTCGATTAGATAGCAGTCAATTTTGAGTTAACTGCCGGGATTGAAAATCACAAACCCATTGAGGCTTACAAATGCAGTACGGAGAGTTTTGGTTCCTTCAATGCCAGAACATGACGGATATATTATTCTTCGCTGGCCGTAAAAGTTGAATAGATACCCCAAATGCCACAATAATGATATGCTGTCACTGGTCGGGCGGGAAAAATAATTGACATGGCTCGGTGATCACAATTACCGGCCCGTGGATACCTTACCTTCTTCATCAGGAAATCAATGGTCTCTTTGTCAGCGTACGTCATGAGTCACGTGGGACGGGGAAATCTGCCGCTTGCCTGATTCAGATGCAGGGTCCTTTCGGTCCAGCTGTCCCCAGGATGCAGGTGCCTGGAGAAGTGCTTCTACTAGACTTCTATTGAAGCCTTGACTAGGCTGCAATCCAGTAGTTCATACCAATTGCAATTAGGATCTTCGTGGAGATCCTCTATCAATTCATTAGACTACCGTCCAATCGTCTATGCGCTACCGGATCCAAAGACGGGCCCCCCTGGCTCACCTGCACTGACGACATCGCCATACCAGTGGACGACGTTGGGGGCGACTTTCTACGTACCAGTAGCATACCACCGACCTATCTAGTATCTACCAGGCCGAACAATAATAATAAGTTAGGTAGCTGCCATCGAAAACTGAGGAGGAACTGCCTGCCTATGAATTCTCAACATGCGACTACAATGTCCCTAAGTACTATATACTAGTAGTACCTACCTACCTAACCTAATATACTTTCGAATTCCCTAGTATCGGAGCTCCACCCGTTCACGGTCACGTTTCAGCTTCTCGACAACCCCCCAACCTTTAAGTCCGACTCAGCCGGCAGTGGTGATTGGGAGGTTTCTCGGTCTGGGCATCTCAACTGGGCTCACCTAAACTGCAACCACTTATGCGTATGTAACTACCTACTATTAATAAATATCCCTCCATCCCTCCTCCTCCCAAAAAAAAGGTTTCCTCCCTCTGCCGACAATACGGCTTGTCATTCCTTCTGTCGCTCTAAGAGAGTTCTTTATTTCTCTCTTACCTTGTGTCCCCGTGAGTGCCTTTTAATCCTTTAAGCTCCGCCTTGTGGTCTCGATCCATGCGCGCAGCGGGGTGGGCCATCGCGCACTGTGCCCGATACAAACAGAACCCCTCCGTTCGGCTCTTGTTGGACAAGGCAGAATATTTTCCTCTTCGTTGAGTCTCGCGCTTGACCTCGATTTGGCATTGTTGTTGGGCGTACCGGAAACGAAGATCTGACTTTGACCTCGCCGGCGATGACACTGCTAATCGAGCGTCATCCGAGTATGCCGGACTTTCGGCTTTGAAAACTACTGCGTACCTGTGGTTGCTGACCCTCTGTATATCTAGCAACATTCCGCTCCGTCGCTTTCCCCCCTCTGCCTGAGTCGTGTCCTTTCTATACCTCTGTCGCTGCGACCGTCGTTCTATTGCTTCCTAGAGTTCGCACCGAAACCAAAACCGCCCGACATTCAAGCTGGCAGGTAATAAGCGGAGAAGCTTTTCTGCTCAGGGTGGGTTGCTGAACAGAATGTTCAGTGGCTCCTCGAGCCCGCCCAAAGACAAAACAGACACAGTTGCGAGCTCCGGTGCCACCAATACCCCATCCCTAAGCATTCAGACCGAGGACCCAAACGGAACTCAGAAGAAGTCGTCACCTACCGGTGGGTTTTTTGGACGCAGAGCGAGTGAAGAGCAGAGCCCCGGCGGCGAGAAGAAGCGTCGAAGCAGCACCGTTTCAAAGGCGGCGACATTTTTCGCCAACGCAAAGAATTCGCTGAGCCTCAGTAGTAGTCCCCGAACTGAGAACGCTTTTATTCCAGACTCGCCCTCCATCAACAAGTACGGGAACATGGACCCGGCGCTCAATGTTCCACAAGGTTCACTGAACAACTCAGCGGGCGAATCGACCCCAACTTCCCGATCATCCTTCAGAGTCGGCGTTACAGAGGATCGGAATAAAAAATGTCGCCGGACGATGGAAGATACCCATGCCTATCTTTACAATTTTCTTGGAAACCCGGTGCCTCTAGGCCAGATTGAAGACTCCAATTCAAGTTCTAGCCCAGCAGATTCCTCCCCAAAAACCGAGGCGCCTCCTGTTGTGGAGACAGATAATGGATACTTCGCGATTTTTGATGGACACGCAGGCACCTTTGCTGCGCAATGGTGCGGGAAGAAATTGCATTTAATCCTGGAGGATGTAATGCGCAAGAATCCTAGTGCACCCGTGCCGGAGCTACTTGACCAAACATTTACCAGCGTCGACCAGCAGTTGGAGAAGCTACCTGTGAAGAACAGTGGCTGTACTGCAGTTATTGCACTTCTCAGATGGGAGGATAGGATCCCTACCACAAATTCCGGGACCGGTTCGGCCGCCATCGGCCCTACAGCAGCAGCGGCAGCTAGAAGTGAAGTCGAGCCGGAGGCCGGCGATACTCCCACTCAAGAAGCAGCTGCCAACCAAACCGCGAATATTTCCCAAAAGTTACGGGAAAAGGCTGTGCGTCAACGTGTCCTGTACACCGCCAATGTCGGCGACGCTCGTGTTGTGTTATGTAGAAACGGCAAAGCACTTCGCCTGTCTTATGACCACAAAGGTTCTGATGAAAACGAAGGGAGAAGGATCGCCAATGCGGGAGGCTTGATCCTAAATAATCGAGTGAACGGTGTTCTTGCTGTGACCAGAGCCCTCGGCGATGCGTATATCAAAGATCTTGTCACTGGACATCCTTACACAACAGAAACTGTCATCCAGCCGGATTTGGATGAATTTATTATCCTGGCCTGCGACGGGGTAAGTTAGTACATTTTTCTTTTATTTCTTTTATTTTTATTTTTATTATTTTTCTGTCACGTTGTAATAGTTACTAACGGATCTCTTAGCTCTGGGACGTGTGCAGTGACCAGGAAGCAGTGGAGTTGATTCGCAACGTGTCTGATGCACAGGAGGCGTCCAAGATCCTGGTTGACCATGCCCTTGCCCGGTTCAGCACTGACAATCTTTCCTGTATGGTAATTCGGCTTGATACGGAACGGCTTCGTGAAATTGCCAACCGGACAATTAACCCTGCAGAGGCTACACCTGGGCGAGGAGTAAGCGAAGCTGACAAGATCGTCGAAGGCGCTCGGAAGAGCATGGCCAATACTGGAATCACAGACGAAACCAAACCAGAAAAAGTCCTTGAGCAGCTCGAGGACATCTTAGAGAAACCGACAAACGAGGAACCTGAGGTGGAACCTGTCTCACCAAACGGCCCGGTGCCTGTGCTCAATCAGCCGAATCAGCCGAACAAGCCCGATTCGAGCAACGGATCATGAACGAGTCACATCGGAAGATATTGAAGCCATTTATGAACGCAATAGATGCGAGCTTGGAGGTACATCTACATTTGAATCTAAACTTCCCCCCCTTCTTTCTTTTCCTCTTTTCTGCATTTCTTACCCTTCATACTACTTTCTATTTCTATTATTCTCCGGCTCAGCTACTGGCGTTGATCGCAAATTTTCTGTCTTTCTACCACAAGATGGTTTGCCATAGTTGAGGTTCACATATTCGCCCACGCGACGACACCTTACCTTGGCCTACCGCTTCTACTCATTGAATTCCTGTTCTATCTACGGACCGCTGGTAGCTTTGGATATCCTGTTAAGCCGGATAACCGACAGCATCGTGTACTTGTACCCCGGAATTAGGAGCAATCTAGGTACTACTAGTAGCATGTTGAATACAGATATACCGGCGCATCGAAGTAGACGGTAATAGAGCCGTTATGTATATTGGTTCCTCTCTGCTAAACGCCAATCATTTCCAGGCCACAGGGAGTTAGTTTGGGATCTAAAAATACACTGCAAGGAAAAAAGAAAGATCTTTTCCAACAAGCGGGGAAAGTCAAGTATCCACACGTAAGCCATCAAAATACAAAGTACAGTAAGTTTAGAACGCATTGCCGTGAAAATCAGGCCGAGGCCGGGGCTTCCCTCTCCTTGAAATTCTGCTCTGCAAGGACCTCGACGCCGACGCGCTTCGGGCCGGGCATCACATGGTCATGGCTGAGCGCCAGCTCGCCGTGAAGGACATGGGTCGGCCAGCGCTCGGCATAGCGGGCGTTATAGACATCGTTCCAGAGGATCTTGACAGTGTTCTCGGGGACACTGACATTGCTTTTCTCCTGGATCTTAACCTCGCGTTTACCATCGGTCAGAGTCTTCGAGAGCGTGTCTTCGAGCTCGGCAATCCGTTTCGCATGCTCTTCCTGCTTAGCGGCCTCCTTCTTGCGAGCCTCGCGTCTCCGCTTTCTCGCATTGGGCGTCAGATAGCCTCTGTGGTATTCGCCGAAGCCCTCCGCGAGCTCCTTCTGCTGGATCTCCAGAACAGCGGCGATATCCGCGACGCTGGTGGCCTTCTGATCCATGACGGCACGGGCGCGGTCCTTCTTCTCCATCAGCCAGCCGACCTTGTCGAGGTACTTCTCGTCGAATTTCTTGGCTTGCTCCGGGCTGCGAGGTCGCTTGCGGTCGAGGAAGTCGTGTGTGATGGTGATCATTTCGCGGGGCGGGTTGAGCTGGCGCTGCATGGAGAATTCACGGAGGAGCTGGTAGGCGCGGAGGCCAACCTTGGGGTCGTTGAAATGCACGGAGTAGTAGGGAACCCACATGTCTTTGCGGAGGGTTGCGGGGACGGTTTTCTTGCCGTGGAATACGAGTTGGCGGAGGACACTGTTTTTCTGCATTGCAGATAGGTTAGGTCTTCTATCAGCATGTATGGGGGATACGGGGCTATACATACCTCCAAGTACCGCGTCAATGAGTAGACAACCTGGTTTGTGCGGATGTTATGGTAGACAAAGATATTCTTCCCATGCGTCAAGGCATTCAGGGCCTTCCGTAACCGCACTCCCTCCTTCCATTGATGTGTCTTGAAGGCATTTGAACCCTGCTGGCGAGGTTTTCCTTGAATGATGCTGTAATTCTCGATGGGCGGGCGACGGATGAGATTCCAGGTTACGATCTTGGTCGGGTCCAGGATCTTCTGGACCTGCTTCGTGAAGGACGAGCTCGTCGTCGGGGTTGGTTTGGAGGCCATTACGGCCAGATGGAGGTCGACGCCTCGTCTGTGGGCTTCCTTTCGAACGCGTAGATTTGCAAATCAGAGCGAGAAGCACTCTACCGCATTGCCGGTTGAGAAAATGGTCGGGTTTGGACTCTGGAGAGATACTTCGTTCGGCGGAGGTTGAACGGGAGGGCGGGTCATCAATTTTTCGACTGGCGGGAATCCAAACTTCCCAAACGGGGGTTTCCGCCTCCACCGACGACAACTGGGACTCACACTAAGAACCGGAGCTCGACTTGGTGGAGTTGGGCCTCAACCTTGACCTCAGCAGGCATCCACCTTGCTTATCACGTTCTAGAGCTTCAATTCTTGTTCTATAGTTATTGATTTGCCTATACGACGACTTGATGAGGACGGGAAAACGCTTAGGCTTCCCGGACGCCTCGCAATGGCGACAGCCAACACTTCGGATGGGTTGAGCAATGACGACGCTGGCAGTCGCCGTGAACGACCCCTCTTCCCATCAGTGAGTCCTTTTGTGTTTGATAAAGAGTTCTGGCTGGGATTGACCAGATACTGATGTTTTGCCGTCTAGAACCGCAAGCTACGGCATCTACAAGGTGTCTCCGTGCGCAATCTCATCGTTAACCCCCCGAGCAGAATCCGAGGAAAGACAATAGACGATGAGGATATTCCGAATTCAGTGCAGTCGCCGTCCAAGATACTCGCCCGGAATGAGAGCCGACCTTTGCATCAGTCGCGGTCGTTCTCTAACCTCCAGGCTTCCACCACTGAGGACCCGAGTAAACATATTGAGCAACGGCCTCTATCACAACAGGCCCGCCGCACGAGTATACTGCCATGGAGCGATCCCGACCCACAAGTCAGGCAGGTAAAATTGGAGGATATCACGCGTAGTCGGATGGCAACCACCTGGTTCTCGATCCATTGTGACAACATTGACGAGCCTGTGTATGTGAGCGAGGTAGTCGAAGATGCAATGAACCCCAGCTTCCGAGCGTTCGACCTCAATATATGTGGACCGCTGGTTTCGCGCCTTGATCATTTGACGTTGAAACTGTGGGCGAAAACGGCGGCAATGGACGAGTATATGGTGCTGGTGGAATTACAAGTACACCTCCAGTCGCTTCAGTTTCTCGGACGCTCGTTGGATAGCTTCCATCAGCCGCTCCCTACGAATGCCATTCTGTTCCACTTTCCCGACGGAGTGTACGCAAGCCTGACTGATTTCCCGCCAGTGGTGGCGCCATTTACACCAAGGCCCAAATCCAATGGCACTGCCCAGTCGACATCATCGTACGACGCCCTCATGCGACTCGCCAATTTAGATGAATGTATCCAGGATGCTCTCATTACCCGAGAACGGTTAGAGTCTCAGATCAGCTCGCTTCTGGAAAAGAACCAGTATGCCGTGCACACTACGAGCGAAGCGTCTCGAGCGCAGGATCGACTCTCGCGT
Organism: Aspergillus egyptiacus; assembly: GCA_025688805.1. Taxonomy (NCBI): domain Eukaryota; kingdom Fungi; phylum Ascomycota; class Eurotiomycetes; order Eurotiales; family Aspergillaceae; genus Aspergillus; species Aspergillus egyptiacus. Next base: position 152,200 of record MU628435.1, read on the forward strand.
ACTCGACGCGCTGTTTCAGCCGAGCGTAAGCAGCTACGCTTGGCCGGCAAACGCAAGGAAGAGTTGATCGCTAGCATCAAGGCGAGGCGGGAGGCCATGGAGCGCGGGACTTGCACCCGGGAAAAGGTGCGATGCCATCTTCCTGATGCGAAGGTCAAACTGGCCTCTAGCACGAAACTGCTAGACCAAAATACAGAAGAAAGCAAGGGCCAGATACGGCGCATATCCGAGGATCTTCTTGATATCTATCCCATCGAGCCGACACCTGATAAGCCTCTGGCTTTTACGATACGCGGCCTCGCGCTTCCCAACTCGAACTTTACCGATATCGACCGAGATGCGGTGGCAGCAGCCCTCGGATACGCCGCACATCTCGTTTATCTGCTGTCCTTCTATCTTTCCATTCCCGTTCCGTACCCAATTAGACCGTACTTATCGGCTTCCCAGATCCAGGACCCTGTGTCCATCTCACTCCCTCAAAGGACATTCCCGCTCCATCCGGTAAATGTGCAGTACCGGTTCGAATACGGGGTGTTTCTCTTGAACAAGGACATCGAGTTCCTACTCAACAAACAGGGGCTCCGGGTCCTGGATATCCGGCATACCCTTCCCAACCTCAAGTACCTCCTCTATGTCCTCACAGCGCAGTCGTCAGAAATACCAGCGCGGAAGGTCGGCGGCATCCGTGGGCTACTGCCAGGACGGTGGACACCAAGTCTCTCGCGCCGTGGCAGCGAAGACAGCGCTTATAGTGAACCCATGCTTCCACGGCGAGTGAGGAGTCCGCTATCGAAGTCGAATGGAGAGATCAGCGTCGATAAGGGGAAGCAGCGTGTTGCTCCAGGTGGTGTCCGGGGCACTTCGGCTTCCTTTGTGGCTTAGTTGAGTTGGGCCTGATGTTACCATACGTGCAGTCAATAGTTTACCTATATTTGAGTCTGACATATTTCTCTACCTCTTTTCCTGTCCAATTTCCCAATTACTGCTTTTGCCAGGATAGCACGTGACTAGGGTTTAGTATAGCTCTTCGATTCCATATGCATACCTTAGTATTCTTCCAGCGAGGAGACAGATTGGCCATCAGATCGCATTTTAGCATGCGTCGTGTGGAGACTGAATGGACGTCCTGCAGGTGAGGACTGAGCTGGACAGCCAGAATTGCAATAGTCCTGCGTTCAAATAATGGACAATGGCAGTCGAGATAAGTTATCTATATAAATTCTATATGCCTTGCCCACTGCACCTCAGGCTCAAACTGACTTGATTAGTAAGGTTCCAGGTTTACGCCCAGGGGAGGGGTCCATCCGGTGGTGGTTAGAATGGAACATTACCTATACGTATACCTAGGCACCTACTCCTTACTACCAGTAGTACGGAGAACTAGGTACCTCCAGGTAGTAGGTACTTACCTTAGATACTCGGTACCTGGGACCTAGGAATCGCCACTCAGCAACAAACACCGGCGCGGGGTTTCTTCGCCATAATAATTGACAGACGCCTAACTGGACTAAAAAGCCAAAGGCTTCTTAGCCAGTAGTCAAACGTTCATATAGGGGTTTCGGTTTCGCCATAATAATCCAAGCCATCCACGTATCCACCAGCGCTGTCAGCGGGCATCTGACCTCAATCCATCCTCTGGGGAAAGTAAGTATTCATCATGAATCCCTAGGGTCGTGACGTGAGCCGACCTCTGAATCCCAACCAAGTTGCTACTACGTACCTATAGCTATGCTTATGGGGAGATTGATATAACCAAAGTATGCCTCGGGCTGAAAGCTAAGTATACAAGAGCAACATAATGAATGAAAAAGAAAAATAAAGTCAAGGCATACTTGAATCTCACCAGGCAAGATGAATAGATGATGTATCTTATCTACTCTGCTTTCGCCCATCTTCTAAAGGAGTACTCGCTTGGCCAAAGGTTATCTACTATAGGTACCTGGGTAGTAGGTATGATAAAGGAGATCTCCTCCAATTGCGCTGGCGATATGAGTCCGCTTTGATACCTAAAATTAGGTCCTTGTAGGCACTTCCTGATCCTTGGTTCTCTCCCTCTTCCTCCCGAGCTTGTGTTGAGTCTGGCCATCCATGCGCTTCCCAATAAGTGCGATCCGTTCTCTCAAATAATAGGTAGGCAGACTACTCACTAGGTACACCTACCTAATAAATGATGGAACAAGATGGTATTATCTATGCTATCACGCGCCCACCAACGATTCCCGTCTCGCACTCAGTTAGCTGTCTTGGCTCCGGGGTTGGCGCCTGGGCAAAGGACGCCTTCGCGAAATTATCCGCTGTTATCCCAAGGCATCGTCGGGCGTTAACTGGTTGGACCGTCAATGCGAGGAGATAAGCGGGGCAAAGGTATTCTGTCTGTCTGTCCGTCTGCCACCACAAATGCGCCAAAGCCAAGGACGCCGCCCAGAATCCTACGAGCCTGATTGATGTAACATCGCAATCACTGAAGCCAGGCTTAGACCATCAGAGACATTGCCCCGAGGTGTCTGTCTTATCTCCTCGAATCATAAGAAACGATCAACGGGGCTGGAGCTCGTGTGTGTGCCCCCGCCCCGGCACTGATACGGTAGTGGTCGTTTATCATCGGATTCAGTCCAGGCGTCGGGGCAGACAAGGCGTTCTTCTCGCTTGTACAGTATATGAAGCGCAGGCTTGTCCAACTGCAGTACCCAGGGTTCCCTGCAACACCCCTCCTCAAGCACTCGGCACAAACTGAGGTCCTGTCCCTTATGCAATGGAAAAAAGCTCTGGGGTTACAGCCCACTCCGGGAAGCTAGATGGCTCTCAAGACAATGGCATCCAGCAGCAGACCTCTCCCGAGCAGGCCGGGTCTCAAGAGCAGTTGAAGAAGCCATGGTGGTATTCTGTTCGGGAGCCAGGCTCGGCCTTGCAAATTGTCATTGCGGCCGCCGTTGCCATCGGCGTTGGTCTTGCTGTTAGCAGTACTGTTGATGATATCCCTTATGCGGCCCCGACCCTTATTGAGATCCCCGGCGCACTCTGGCTGCGCGCGTTGAAGGCAGCTGGTGAGTACCACCAACCAATCCCGTATTCACCGTGTCTGTTCGAGACTAAGAAATGCAGTCTTACCGATGATCGTTACCTCGATGATCCTCGCTGTCCAGAGACTAAGGGAGTTGACCAACGGTGGCCATATTCTCGCCCGATGGACGATTGGGTACTACGTGCTCACCACCCTCTTGGCCATCGTGTACAGCACTATCCTGACCTCGCTGGTCTGGCGCCAACTCATGACTCATGCGAGCCAGGAGTCGCTCAACGTCACCGAAGAGGAAAGGGAAGAAAACAAGGAGCGCGAGGAGACCAACATCCCCGACGTTGTTGTGCAGATGTTCGAATCTCTCATCCCCGCTAACGTCGTGGACGCCCTTGCAACAGACAGTCTGCTTGCTGTCCTCGTCACTTCCGTCGTGGTCGGGTACATGATTGACCGGCATAACTCTTACCTGCTGAAAGCCGTCGAGGAAATCGAGCAGATCATCATGAAGATCATCATGATCCTCATCAAGCTTGCACCCATCGGCGTCTTTTTCTTGATTCTCCCCAACATGTTCCGTCTCGACGTCCGGGATATCGGCCAGAACCTGGGTGTCCTGATCGGCGGGTCTCTCGTCAACCTCGCGATTCATCTCTTCGTTGTTCTCCCGGCGCTCTACTTCATCTTTACCCGGAAGATGCCCTACACTTTCTGGTTCAAAAACTCGCCCGCCTGGACCACAGCCTGGGGTACGGCTTCCTCCGCCGCAACCCTCCCCTTGACCCTGAAAGTGGTCCGTGAACGCGGTGTTTCCAACACAGTCAGCAAATTCACCGTTCCTCTCGGCTGTCTTGTTAACATGGACGGGTGATTCTCTCCCTTTTCCCCGCTTCCCTCCATAAGTGCCAGCCACTGATATATTATTATCTTAAATAGAACCGCAATCTACTTCCCCATGTGCGTCGTGTTCCTGGCCGAGACCCAAGGACACTCTCTCAGCCCGGCAGACTACGTCATCATCTGTCTGCTTTCGACCCTCGCCTCCATCGGCACGACTCCCATCCCGAGCTCCAGTCTGGTCCTTACAGTCATGATTGCCGGGAGCGTGGACGTCGAGATCACAGGCATGTACGCCGTCATTGTCGCGATCGATTGGTTCATTGACCGGTTCCGCACAATGACCAATGTGAGTGGCGATATGTATGCCGCGGCCATCATTGAGAGACTCAGTGGATTCCATGATGACATGCAGGAGGACGGGGAGAGCACTCCTGAGGAGAGTAGGAGAGAAAGCGGGCATGGGATGGTTTAGTTTGGGTACTTAGTTTTGCTTGATCATGTAGCAGGAGTCGGTGTAAGGGTTCTACCTGGGGTGCTTAGGCAGGCATATCTGAGTAACGAATTGGATAGCAACCTTTCCAGAAGCTTAAAGTCTTGGTCTTCAACAACCTGGATGGATCAAAGGATCTCCATGGGCTGGGCTGGAATCTATTAGGTAGGATTTCCTACTCACCACGTGATCCTATTCTGGGGATACAAGGCCTCTATCTTAGGTTGAGCCTGGACTGCAGCTGCTTGTTGACGAATGGTGAAAGCAAGAATGCTGAGGTTGAAATCTCCTCTCCTCAAGAAGCTGCATTGGTGTGACCTGTTACCCTTGTAAGGATATTGAGCAGTAACGGCCCATCCAAAGAGACTACAAGCCCAGAGGCACCAACAAAAGAAAGTCTCGGTAAGACTCGCATGATGCTAAACTGTTGGCATCTGAAATGAAAATAATCCATAATGCCCCTGACTTCTGACTTCTGGCTTCTGGAAGCACTCAGCACAGACGAAGGAAATTAAATGCAACCAAATGACCAGGGATCAGACGCTTTTAGGTTTGGTTTGATAGCATACCGAGATACTTACTGCTGGAAGAGGCACAGTAAGGAGGCTTCTACCCCGCATCAAACTCGGCTTTGGAATCCTTGAATTGACCAGATTTCTTATCTTCTGCTCCAGTCAATCCTCCTCCTCTCTCTCTCGAACTCCTCTTCCATGTGCTGTAGGGAGCTGAAAAGAAAATCCCCAACCGCGGCTGATACACGTTCCCCACCGCTTTCTGGCGGTCGTCCTCGCTTTGCATCGGCATACCTTTACCCCAGACAACGTCCCCATCCCACTCTCCCCCCTGTGCCACTGTTACCAAGGCCGGTCGTTTGGCCGAGATGATGGCTACCCACGACCCCCAGAAGAATAATCATCCTTATTCTCGCGAGACCTCCGCCCGCAAGTCGCCCTCGCCCCCAACCCAACACCGTCGCGGCTATCAGGCCTGCGATCCGTGTCGCAAGCGCAAAGTCAAATGTGATCTTGGAAGTAAGTATCGATGTTCCCGCGGGGGTGCACAAGCCGCATCCAAGAAGGATACCCGAGGTGAGGCGTCGGAAAACTGACTGGTAGTGTCTTAGGTGTCGACAACCCCCGCCCGCCGCCATGTGTACGATGCCGTCGCGAAAGCAAACGCTGCGAATTCTCCGCCACTCGGCGCAAACGCCATAAGTCCTCTGACGCGGAGGACGCCGTCGATAATGTCCTCCGGCGCGATAAGCGGATGATGGTTGGGGATTCCCCTGCCAAAGTCGAAGACGATGGTCAGCTACAGCAAACGTGCGATTTTTCTCTTTTTCTTCCTCCGATGGATTTCCCCTTCTATACTGGAGCAGCACCATTGACTTTGTCCAATCAGTCACCTACAGGATCGGTGGCTCGACAAGCCCTCCGCTAATGGTCAGTCTTTTACGAACGGCAGCCAGCCGTACGCCGCCAGCGTATCTACCGCGACGACTCATTTCTCTGACGCCAGGAGCCCGAGGCATCCTGTTTACTCGCTCGGGGAGAGGACGTCGGTTTCCAGGTTCAGCCTCGAGGGCAACCAGCCCATGATGAACCGTACAGCCGTCGAACTGCTGTCGCCCGCAATCAGTAACAGCCATGACGCTTTACATCTTTTGTCGGAGGCGGCGGGACGGACGGAGGACCTCAATCGCCAGAGCCTCGAGAACCGGTACAACGCGACCCGGCAGTCGGTCTCCTCTTTCCCCTCGCCCATGTCTTCGATAAATGCGGGTACCCCACGGAGTGGAGGCGGATCGTTTTCGCGACAACCCAGGTCGGGGGCTGCGCAAACCGGGAGCTATGTTCAGGGCGCTGGATTGGCCTCTGGCGAATCTCAGCCGGAAGCTCGCGGTCGCACGAGCTCGGCGGACCGTCCTTCGGACCCAAGTTACTTGGATGCTCTCAAGGCGTGGTCGCGACTGCGTTTCGTCCGCGCAGGCTGGCTCTCCGTTGAGGAGTCTATGGCCTACGTGGCATAGTAAGGATCCTCTCTTCTGAAACTCAACTATCACTGACAAGCGTCTAGCTACTACGAGCACCTTGCTCCTTTGAGCCCGATCGTCATTCCAGACTTTTCCCACCCGTCTACACACCGGACTCTTCTCACTGATGAACCGGTGCTTGCGGTAACGATACTGACCACTGCTTCGAGACATATGAAGCCAAGTGGCGACGGCGCGCACTCTCGAGCCTTTTACATCCATGATCGTCTTTGGTCATACCTCCGCGGAATGATTGAGCGCTTATTCTGGGGCCAAGAGAAGTTTGGCGGTAACGGCATCGGGATCAACAAACCTCGGTCCTTTGATCTAACGCCCAATTCAGCCAAGAGTCAACAGGGTAGTCTCAGGTCCTTGGGAACTATTGAGGCGCTGCTGCTTCTCACTGACTGGCATCCGCGGAATCTGCACTTTCCGCCCGGTGATGACGAGAATGCATTGCTCGATCTCGAGCGGTACGAGAAGGACCTTGATAATGACAGCGAGAACATGCCACATCGAGCCTCCAGCGGCGCTCCTGAAGGTAGAGTGGCCTTTCAGACCTGGCTGGAGCCAGCTTGGCGGTCAGACCGAATGTCCTGGATGCTACTCAGTACTGCGCAAGCCCTGGCCTTTGAGCTGGGAGTGTTCGACCAAAAGAACGACGCAAAAGCAGCTCTTGAGTCCCCGGCCGAGCAAACTCGGAAACGGCGGCTTCGCCGACTAATTTTGATGTACATCACACAGAGTAGCGGTCGGCTCGGCATTCCGTCCATGCTTCCGCTGCCTCAGTGGGCGGATGACATTCAGCCCACGCCTGGGATGGGCTCAAAAGCCAATGAGGTTGATAAGATGCATGATTGCTGGCTTGGAATCTCGAAGATCATGTATCAGAGCAACCAGCTTTTGTTTGCTTCCAGCGAACAGACCTTCGAACTGATCAGGAGTGGCCGTTATCGAGAGCAAATCGGCAGGTTCCAGCCTTTCTTACGAGAGTGGCGGCAGAACATCGACTCCACTGAGTGTAAGTGGCATCCCTTGACTTGACAGCGGCTGCTAATTGCTTAGTACACCCGGCAATGAGACATATCCTGATGATTGAATATGAGTATACTCGTGAGTTCCCTAATTTAGGCCAGGACAATGCGCAGTTGCTAACAGTGTGAAGGGCTCTATGTCAATTCTCTAGCTCTCCAGGCAGTGGTTGATCGGTGGACCACCATGTCGAGCGAGGCGGCCCAGGCGCAGAAGTCAGGATCCGCATCTGGCTCGTTCCAGATGCTGATGGAGCTGTATCGCGTCAACGAGCCGTTCATCCAGGAGGTTGTCGACGCATCACGCAAGATCCTAACAACGGTACTGGAGGGACTCGTTCCTGGAGACCATTTGAAGCACGCACCTGTCCGGACGTGCTTTCGGATCCTATCAGGAATGATCTTCATCCTCAAAGTATGTTAATTAACCCACTGAATACAGCTTGTACTAACCACTGTCAGACGTTCACTCTCGGCGCCAAAGAAGACGACGTGCGCGTGTCTCTGGACCTCCAAGACCGCACAGTCGAAGCCCTACGAACCTGCGTCGTCGACGACATCCACCTCAGCCATGCAATAGCTCGCCTCCTTGAGCTCTTAACGGCCAACATCCGCACCCGCTTCCTCCGCTTCGCCCCGCTAGACCGCACCGCCGACGGCGACGCCCACGCCCAAGACCGAACCTCCGCCCCAACTTCCCGCGGCCACTCCCCCCGCCGCGACATGCACACCCGCACCTGGGCCCCCGGACAGGGCCAGAATCAAAACCAGAACCACACCTCCACCCACCCAAGCCTCAGCTACACAGACACCCCCATGACCTCCGTCCACGATCCGCTTGCAGGAATCCCAGCCCAACCCATCAACTCCTCCAACCTCAACGTCTCCTTCATGCCCCCTCCGCCCTCCGTTTATCAGAACTTCTACGAAACCCGCGCGACCCCGCCGCCCGGCGAAATGGCCGGCGACGTCCCCTCCCATCTAAACGACAGCGCCAACCACCAGAATCCCGGCGCCCCGCACTGGCTGGCCCTTCCAATCGATGATTTCTTCAATATGCCCTCCGCGGTCGTGGACCAGGGAATCGGAGGCACGGGTCCGACGATCGATGATATGGATATGCTGGAGTTGCTAGGCGGGCTGGACTCGGGCGCGCCGAGTCAGTTTCTGTGATTCCCACACCCTCACTTTGTGTTTATCCATTTTGCACCTTTCTATGGTCAATGTTGGGTTTTGTACATTTGTTTGTTTGGTTGTTGGATTTTGGATGAATGAATGGTCCACTTTGTTGTTGAAATACCCTACCCCCGCCCCAACCCCCTAACGTGGATACGATAATGGCTGCACTATGCTATGCTATGCTATGCTGCCTAAGTTTTATTTTATCTTTTATTTATTTTTGGATGGATTGTTTTCTATGGCGTTTCTCGGGATTGGAGTTTCGAGTTGGCGAGGGATTATAAAAAATACGAGCCTGATTTGCTTATTTTTGTTTATTTCTCCATTGATTTAGAGGCACTTAACCATATAGGTAACCTTATATATATGTAGTCCACAGAAGGGCCCCTAAATGTCCAACGCGGACAAAACCTTGCAAAAGCTTCCTAACACACCATGGCTTGCCTGACAACCATTAACTCCTGCACTTTGATCCTTCCATTCCTTGTGAGGCTAGATAATCTGTGGTAAGTATGGCTAGTATAAAGAAAGATCATACTATAGCTTAGTTATTATACTTCCACCTTCAGCCCTTGCATGTCGTCAAATTGCTAGGTTTGGCACGCAGCAGAGCTTTCAGGTTCATTTCCAAGACAGCCCAGTCTTGTTTGGGATCTCTTTTTTCTGCTTTGCGCTATTCTCTCTTCTTTCTGATCTGGACTATGTATAAGCCTATCCTTGTTGTTTTGATTCCATCTTTATTATCAGAGGCTCTTCTCAGTCTGATATCTGCGTGCATGGATATGCTTGTCATTTGTCTATCTTGTGGTGCCCTCAAGTTCACATAGATAAACTTTGGATAACTAGTTGGTTATGGGTGGGCATAACTGCTTCCCAGATTCTGTCTATCTAAGACAACCCAACCCCCGCCTATCTGCCTCTTCCCCTTCTTCGTCGAAAAGTGCTGCTGTGCCCCTTTCTCTTCCCCCACCGGATATCTTGGCGATTTTTTTCCTTTACGAACCCAGGACCCAGGACGACTCCAGCTTCATGGATCGCCTTCCCTCTTCCATCGATATTACGGCCAGATTTCACCTGGCCACGGCGGATGTAATCTGCAATACAACAAACCACCCCTCAAGTCCCAGCTGCGCCCGGCAGATGCACCCGAATACTCTGGGGCATTATTCACAAGTTCCTCTATTCCTTCTTCTCTCGAAATTACTGCTCTTGGTTCGGCCTTCTGTTCGACGCAAACATCATCCAGTTGCCGTTCGGCCTCGTCATGGAATGGACGGACCGGACAAGCGTCGAGGAAGTAAGTAGTCTTGATGCAAATGGTGAGATCTGCTGGAATGCCTGTGCCAAAAGCTATCAGCTGTGGTGAACACTTAGATGCGCCTAATGGCCGGAGATTTTCGATTCTGATTATAAGGTTACCTGGTGTTTCTCTTGAGAACTCGAATGATACACTCAAGGTTGATGCCGAGGAGCCTTGACTGGAAGAGTTGAGATCATGTATCACTGCTATGCGATCGTGGCGCCCTCCTCCAAGTTCAGAGACGATTTGCTCGCCCATTGGAACTCAATTACGGAGTTCACGAGTTCCCGGTCACATCATGGGTTCCTTTTTCCAGCCTAGAGGCCTTTTACAACTACCTCTTTACTCCGGCTTCAGCCCATGCGTTCGAATCCGACGCGGAATATCAGAAGACTCTTTCACGCGCAAAAAGGCTACAGAATCCTCATCATAGAATTGTGTTCACACATGGAGACTTCAAAGCGCACAACGTTCTGGTTGGTGATGACGGGCATTTATCTGGTTTTCTCGATTGGGAATCCGCAGGTTGGTATCCCGAATATTGGGAGTTCACTACGGCTATGCGTTTTGGGAAAGATAGCTGGTGGTTTCAATTGACCTCCTGGATGGGTGGAAGGCAATATTTGGATGAGCTGGACTCCGACGTGGCTTTAAATCTATTGACCGTCGACTCTTATATAGCCCTTTAATAACTAGACTTAATTAGTAGGTAGCCACTCCTGTCAACCGCGTGGGGCCGTCCACAGTGCGTGAACTCCCGTCCCCCTTCTGGCTCTACCGCCCATCTCAGGATGGATTGCCTGTGAGCTGGTTTCGAGGTAGTCGTTGATCCACTATGTTAGTGATTGCATGGAGAATCTGAGGCTGGGGTCAAGACATTTTCGCTGACCCGCAGGGAGCAGAGAGCGCAAGTCATCAGCAGCGACTTCGGATCGCCAATCAATCAGGCAGTAGCCTAACAAAGATTGCAACATGTCCCCACTTCTGTAGTGAAGCAAGAAAGCATATCACTCATTCATTTCGGATCCAAACATGGCTTATGGATGTGATTAGGGGGGAATATAGAGCCTGTCTTCATGCGCCCAAGAATCCTGTTCCAGTGGCCTGAACACGTTTCAACAAAAAAGAACAAGGTAAAAGTAGTGGTAGTGGGTGGTCGAACTTAGCCGCCGAGTTGATCCGCCTTAACTAGCAGCGAAGTTTGACAGCCCTGGGAGGTCAAAGCATCTGTCTATGGACTGTGGTGGCACAAATCGAGACGACGGAGGCCGTAACATATGCAAGATATCTGATATGCACGTGGAAGTACCTAATCCATGGATCGATAGCGCGAGCCGCTGATCCACTTGCCCAAAACTCCTAGGCGGACCCACAGCAGGTTTGCCCTATATGGCACTTTTTTTCTCGCTTCATTCATCAATCCGATATGGTGTAGTGGCTAACATCGCCGTCTCTCACACGGCAGCCGGGGGTTCGATTCCCCCTATCGGAGTTTGCTTTTTGCCTCTATTTTGTTAAGAGGCTTTTTGCGTCAGGTTGTTGCGGAGGGGTTTCCTTGCTGAAGCTGGTCAATGGGAGTTGAGACTTGTTTTGTACCGGTAGCGAACTTGTGTTAGCTGGTGGTGTTTCGCCAGAAATCGGTCTGCAGCGCGGATAGCGCATTGGTACAAGTGCGTGTGCAGACTTTCCGAGCTGGCATATCCTTCATCTGTTCGTCAGTGCCGCGGATGGTGACTTCAAGTAAAGCAAGAAAAACAGGGAAGAGTTGAAGAGACGCTCGACGTTTGGGATGTGACGTCTATGTCAGTGGAATGAGGGGAGGGCCGTTTGCGATCTTCGAGAGAGATCCAACTGATACAGGGAAAGGTTCGAATATATTGGCCCGTTGATCAAAACGCGCTGCTCCTCTCGTTGAGCTGTTGACACCTAACGGCGTCGGCGAGTAAACTATGAGGCGACTGACGATGAAAAGTATGTGGACGTGTGATTCTGATGGAATTGACGAAATGCTGCTGCCTGAGAAAATGACAGCTGTAGTTCGTAGATGGGGTGAATCTCAGCCATCAATCATCAGCCCGGCGATGGCCTCGAAGCCCAGAATGGCACATATATGAAGATCCCCATAACGCGCAGGCTCATCGTGCTGGGTGTTATTGTAGAGAGTTGGACAGTAACTACAGAGAACATCAGAAGTCATGGTTCTTGTCCAGTTGTTCCGAACACCGGTTCCGAGAAATCAACACCATGGAAGCGATCGACAGCCCTAGACATTTAGCGCGCTACTAGATGAGCCTTAGCTTTTGGCTAATTCGCAAAACATTCTGGTTATTTGCAACTGGGTATTCTCTGATGAGATAGAGTGAACATGTCTCTGTCAAATCGGCGGAGAAAGACAGGAGACGTTTCAACGGTCCCTTCAAGGCTGACAAGATGAATGTTATGATACCGGGTAGCATAGGTATGGATTTGTGGTGGGACAGGAGGATCACTCGCGATTTGGTGAAGATCAGCCGTATCGCAATCGGTTGTCAGTGCTGAGTGGGTTTGAATAATAATGGGGGCCTTGCAACTTCGTGGGCCCAAGAGCGGCTTGGTGGGAGTCAAATAGGTAACACTGCCTGTTGCTTGTTCCCCAGAAATTCCCTGGCTGGTGCGGACGGTGTAAGCCAAGAGCTCCAAGAAAGGAAGATGCATCCACTGACCTTTGGAGTAGTAGGAGAGCTGACGGAAAGGCAAGTCGACGGGAGACTTGGAGTAGAAGAGGAAGAGGAAGAGGAAGACATGGGGATGGACATGTGATCTTGAGCTTTATCCTCGACCTCGGACTCTCAGCCAGATCTTTCAATCACAGATCCTTCCGTCCTCTTGTTTTGAATCCAATCCTCCCCCTGAGCTCGCAATGCGGAACCTCCAATCCCTGAAGCTCCAGCCCACTCTCATTATTGCCGGATCTTTTACAATTCGCCGGCCGGGCATTTCCACGCTCTCCACTCTTCCCACGATGCCCCTGTTGCGAGGCCAGCGGCAAATGGCGATCGACCTCAAAAGCCAAATCAGGGACCCGCATGGGCCTGCAGCTTCGATAGAAAGCTTTCTTGGCCCCTAAACAAGCACTACAAGCTATCCGGTCCCCGACTTTGCAGTCGCACTGCAAAAGCTTAGGACCTAGGTGCTTCGTATCTAATGCCCTCAATCTTGGAAAAAATGATCCAGGAAGTGCCCAGTCTCTAGTTTTAACTCTTCTCTATCACTGTGGCAGGTCTTGTGGCCGATTTAACCGGGATAAGTCTCATCTGAACAATGCCCTCACTATTGAGCAAGATTCTCACCTGCGCATACCCGGTATGGCAGGCCTGTAGCTACTAGTAGTGATGCTCCCACCCGCCTGAAGTGGAACCTGCAACTAGCAGTTCATTTCTCATCAGTCTCTGAAGCGAAACACAGCTATAAAGTGTCTCCATCTTCCGACGGATGTGGTCCTCGCCGCAGGATCCGGGATCTGCAAAGTGAACACAACGCTTTTCCGTGGCCGCTCTCTCTCTGTCTCTCTTTCTCTCTCTCCCTCCTAGATCAATCACTTCAGAATTATAGACCATGGTCGTGCTCCACAAGATTACAGCAACCGCTGCAGTTCTCGCAGCCGCGGTGTCTGCGGCGCCCACTGTCTCTCCTCGCAAAGGGTTCACCATCAACCAGACCTTGAGACATGGTCCTAAACGCAGCATCAACCTCCCGGGCATCTACCTCAATGCACTACGGAAATACGGTGCCACTGTTCCCACGCACATACATAATGCAGCAGTTCACGGCAGTGCCGTTACCACCCCGGAGGAAAACGACATTGAGTACCTCACGCCAGTTACAGTCGGTGACAGCGTCCTGAACCTGGACATCGATACCGGTTCTGCTGATCTGTAGGTTAAATCCGTTCTTTCAAGGCAATCTCGTTAGCTAATAAAACAGCTGGGTATTCTCTGATGAGCTCCCATCCGCCCAGCAGGTCGGCCACAGCGTCTACAGTCCCTCCAACAACGCATCCAAGATGTCCGGATACACATGGGAGATCTCCTACGGCGACGGCAGCAGTGCCGGAGGCGACGTATACAGAGACACCGTCACTCTCGGCAATATCGCAGCCCCGGCCCAGGCAGTCGAAGCAGCGCAGCACATCAGTCAGCAATTCATCCAGGACCAGAACAACGACGGCCTGCTAGGTCTTGCGTTCAGCTCCATCAACACCGGTACGTCTTCGTAAACTAACCCTACAGACAGCCTGCTCCTTTGAAATAGCCTACTAATAGCGTCCAGTTCAACCGACCTCCCAACTCACTTTCTTCGACAGCGTCAAAGCACAACTCGACGAGCCCCTGTTCGCCGTCACCCTCAAGCACCAAGCACCCGGCTCCTACGACTTTGGCTACATCGACGACAGCAAATACACCGGCTCCCTCACCTACACGCCTGTCGACTCCTCCGACGGCTTCTGGATGTTCGGCGCCACCTCCAACGGGAGCTCCTTTGATGCTATTCCCGGTATGCTCTTCTCTTTGCCTTCTGCCTTCCCCCCTCCCCCTAAATCGCAGACTAACAAAGTATTTTCTATCACAGACACCGGCACAACCCTCATAATGATCGAACCCACCATCGCAGACGCGTACTACGCCCAAGTCGAAGGCGCCGAGGACAGCTTCTGGTACGGCGGCTACATCTTCCCCTGCGACGCCGAGCTCCCTGACTTCACCGTCACGATCGACGGCTATGATGCCGTTGTCCCAGGCAAGCACATCAAGTACGCGCCTATCGACACCGGCTCGACCATCTGCTACGGTGGGATCCAGGATAACCAGGGCCTGCGGTTCTCGATTCTCGGCGACGTGTTCTTGAAGAGCCAGTATGTTGTTTTTGATGCCGAGGGACCGAGTCTGGCGTTTGCGCCGCAGGCTTGAAACCCTGAGCATGTTGGGTGTCTGTCGATTTGGGGTAGCGCCGTGATCCATCCCTCCAGCTATGGCTGGGTCTGGGAGGTCAGCTTTCAGCTTTGAGCTTTTTTTTTTTTTTTTTTTTTTTCTTTCCTTCTTCTGACCCATCTTTGTTTATCTTTTCAAACTTCCATTTCTGATCCGCCGAAACAAAAACAATATGATTGCTGTACAGAGTCACGCGGATAACGATAATACATCCATCTAGCGACGGGTATGTAGATATATGAATGGATGCGGGCACAACCTCCCAAATCAAACCAGATCTTTTTCACTGTAATAATCCAAGCAGAAAACTAACAAATTTTTCTTTAATCAATGTTACCTTACCTTTCCTGAGATTGATAAACTGTTCAAAAGAGGCTCCGACTGGGCTGGTTCCACGGTCTCTAAGGTAGGTAGGTAGCTGAAAGATAAAGTAACTAAGTAACTAGTAGCACTATCAAGAACTTAGGTTGAAGAACTACTTACCCAAGTACATAGGTAGTTAGATAGAGCGAATCCATCGAATTGGTATCATATCACACACAAAGACCAGGGAAGACAAGACAAGACAGTGCCAGGAAGGATTCAGCGCTGTTTATGCTCCGACTTCTACACTCCGTAGAAAAACCAACCAAACAAGAAAAAAAAAAAAAAAAAAAAAAAAAAAAAAAAAAAAAAAAAAAAAAAAAAAAAAAAAAAAAAAAAAAAAAAAA